>ML428418.1:228753-242266 GCA_005239525.1 Nicotiana knightiana
TCGCGTATTCTTCGACGTATTTGCATCCGTTTAGCCCCGTTTCCATTTCCAATTCACCTACACATAAAATAAACCCTATTAGGCACATACGACGTGTATTTTATCATTAAAGCACATAAAATGCGAGGGATATAATGCTTAAAATCACGAATTCTAGCCACTCATCAAGTACTTAAATTATTCATCAGTATTTTATTCAATTATCAGCAATATATCTTGGTAAATGATAAATTTCTCAAAGAGCAATTGATTTGATAGTGTTATGTTGAAAATATAGTCGTCAAAATATGTTTTTAGTAGTGTATGTCCCATTTTAAGAAAAAACACGATAAATAACGGAAAAAACGTAAAACCGACAAAAACCGAATCGATAAAAAACCGACTTAATTGGTTTGGATTGGTTGCAATATTTAAAAAACCGACTTACTTGGTTTGGTTTCTTTTTTGGAAAAAATCAACCCAAACCGAACCATGAACACCCTTAACAGAGATAAAACTCAAGAAAAGTAATTAGTCGAACAGTAAAGGAGAGAGGCCGGAGTTGAGCATTTAACATTTTTTTAAAAACATTTGCAGAAATCCTATTGAGAATAAAAAAAATGAAATCGGTTGATAATAGTGGTAAAAACGAAAGAATCTTAAAGAAAAACTATTAAACAAACTCCAAACACTTCAGATTTCAAGAGATCTGAACCTATTTGGCCAGAAATAGTTAGGTTTGTACAAAAATAAACAGAGGTAGAAAAATCAAGTTTTAGACTGGAGATTTGAAGCCATGAAAACACGAAAAATGATAATACTCACAAACAAAGGGGTGAATACAAACGGATTCACCAAGAAACAGAGGGACTCGAACCAGGTCTGTTCGAATCTCTTCGAGATTCTGTCAAATAACATGGAAGTCGAACACCCAATAGAGATAGGAGGCCAGATAAGGCCTAGAATCAAAGGAATAAACCATGAATTGAAGGGGGTTTAGGTGACGACGGGTTAGGGTTAGGGTAAGTTGAGAAAGAAGAGAGGAGGAAGGGATTTAGGGGGCGGCGGATTTTTAGAAATGAGTAGGGTTTGGGGGTTATGGGTTAATTAAAAAAGGAAAGATTGTCCTGGACCGCTGATCTTCTGAGATCAACGGCCAGGGTTATATCTGGGGGTTGGGCGGGTTATAGAAATTAGGTTATTGGGTTTGGGTTATGGGTAAGGTTAGGGTACTGGGTTGGGTCCGAAAATTAGTTTAAAAGAGGCTATTTGTTAAATACCCAATTAATTAGATAAAATAATTTATAGAAATAGCTAATAAATGATAAAAATTCTATTTGTGTATGAAAATAATTCAAAATAATTACTTAATATTATAAAAATATAAAAGGTCATTTTCGTGTAAAATTAAGTAATTATGCACACCTGGGTTATTATTGCAAAGTTATCGCAATTATAACATACAAATGTAAATATAATTATGCATAAGATAATTAAAGCTTAATATAAATATAAATGATAAAAAAATTAAGTAATAAAATTATTATAAAATCATTTTTGATGCAATTAATAATTATAAAAATAATAAAATGATGGACTAAATTAACTTAAAATACTTTAAAATTACATAAAATTGTGGAAAAATACTAATTGATGCTCATGCATTATTTTTGAAAGTATATATGCATTTTGGAAATATTATAGGAAAAAATTGGGTATCAACAATCATATTCATCGTAGATCTTATATATTATTTCCCCTTTAGCATGTTTTCCCCTCCCAGTAGTACATGTTTTAGTTGTTATAGTTGTCTTTCTTGTACATATACTGTTATCTGTACATGTTTATTATGTGGTTGTCTTGTCTTAGCCTCGTCACTACTTCGTCGAGGTTAGGCTCGACACTTACGAGTACATGGGGCCGGTTGTACTCATACTGCACTATGCACTTCTTGTGCCTATTTTGGTACCGGCCCTAGCTGATCGTGAGGTTAGCAGCTGGACTTGCTGGTTAGGAGATCCAAGGTAGATCTGTTGGTGTCCACAGACCCTAGAGTCTCTTCCTAGTCTGATTATTTTATTGTTTCTTTTCTTCAGAACAATGTCTCTCATTTTCAGACTCTTTTTGTAGTAAATCATAGTAGCTCTTGAGATTGTGACTCCATGTCCTAAATGTATCAGATATTATGGATTTTTGTTATTCTGCAAATCCGTTTTAGTTCCTATTGGGCTTAACTGATCTTGCTATTGAATTTGGCGTTGGCATTAAAATCCTCTAACATTGGCTTGCCTAGCAAGTGAAATGTTAGGGGCCATCGCGGTCCCGACGGTGAGAATTTCAGGTCGTGACAAGTTGGTATTAGAGCACTAGGTTTCCTAGGTCTCACAATTCACGAGCAGGCTTAGTAGAGTCTTGGAGGATCGGTACAGAGACGTCTATACTTATCTTCCAGAGGCTATGAAGTTTAAGAACAAATTTCACTTCTATTCTTCTCTATCGTGCGATTTTTTTCTCTCAATTCTAATTGAACTCTTCTACTATTATTCTCTCGCAGATGGAGAGAACACGTACCGCATCCTCAATTGAGCAGCAGCCAGGCCCCCAGTGGCAGCTCCCACGAGGGTCAGGGGTCGAGGTCGAGGGCGTGCCAGAGGTTGAGGTAGGGACAGGGCTCAGCCCAGAGCTTGAGCAACAGAACCAGTAGTAGAGCCTCAGGTAGTGTTGGATGAAGAGGTTCCCACCCAAGCTGTTCCTATCGGTCCAGCTCAGGTCCCGGAGGGGTTCATTGCCACCCCAGTGCTTCAAGACGTTTTGGAGAGTGTGGTCCAGACTGGCGCATTTCCTATGGCACCAGCCGTCTCTCAGACTGTAGGAGGAACACAAACTCCTACTACTCACACTTTGGAGCAGATGGCTCCCCAGTATCAGACCCCAGCAGCTCAGCCAGTCGGAGTAGTTCAGCCGGTTGTTGTGGAACAGGTCGGTGATGTTTCAGCTATGTCTTCTGAGGCTTTGTGGAGGTTGGAAAAGTTCACAAGCTCTTTCCAGTTCACTTCAGTGGTGCACCTTCAGAGGAATCCCAGGAGTGTCTTGATAGTTGTCATGAGGTGCTACGGAACATGGGTATAGTGGAGACCAATAGGGTCAATTTTGCTGCATTTCAGATGACTGGTTCCACCAAGAATTGGTGGAGGGATTATTTTATTGACCAAATCAGCTAGATCGCCTGCTCTTACTTGGGACCAGTTCTCTCAGCTCTTCCTAGAGAAGTTCCTCCCTATCATATTGAGAGAGGAGTATCGTCATCAGTTCGAGCATCTCCAGCAGGGCAGTATGACTGTTACTCAGTATGAGACCTGTTTTATGGATTTGGCCCGTCATGCTCTTCTTCTAACTTCCTACCGGGAGAGAGAGAATGATAGGGTTTATTGAGGGACTTTCTCAGCCTATCAGATTGTAGATGGATAAGGAGAATGGGAGTGAGATTTCTTTTCAGGTGGCTGCCAATATCGCCAGGCGAGTCTAGATGGTTCTTGCACAGGGAGGTCAGAGGTCTGACAAGAGACCTCGTCATTCTGGTGGGTTCAGCGGGCCTCATCTGGAGGCAGGATTACTTTTGGTAAAGGCCATCCTCCCAGGTCGTTTCATTCTGCACTCCAGGCACCCACGGTGCTCCAGGTGGTCGTGGCTCTCATATACCTTATTCTGATCAGCTAGCCTACAGTACACCACCAGCTCCTATTAGTGCACCTCTACTCTAGAGTTTTTAGGGTGGTTACTCAGGTCGACAAGGTCAGTTTCAGCGCCAGCAGTCACAGCAGTCGAGGTTCTGTTATACTTGTGGTGATCCGAGGCACATTGCTAGGTTTTTCCCTCGTGTATCAAGCAGTTCACAACATCAAGGTTCCGGTGCCATGGTCCCGGCACCAGGTGCTGCACCGCCCGCTCAGCCAGTCAGAGGTAGGGGTCAGGCAGCCACAGGTGGTGGTCAGGCAGCCACAGGTGGTGGTCAGGCAGCCACAGGTGGAGGTCAGGCTGCTAGAGGTGGAGGCCAGCCAGCCAGGGGCCGTCCTAGAGATGTAGTTCAGAGTGGTGGGGCCCAGCCCCGATGTTATGCTTTGTCTTGAGGCTAAGTCATATGAAGCCTTTATCACAAGTAATATTTCAGTTTGCAGTAGAGATGCTTTAGTTCTATTTGATCTGGGTTCTACTTACTCCTATGTGTCATCTTATTTTGCTTCATATTTGGTTGTGCCTGGTGATTCTTTTAGTACCCATGTGTATGTGTCCACACCTGTAGGGGATGCTATTGTTGTAGATCGTGTTTATCGTTTGTGTGTGGTCACCATTGGGAGTCTTGAGACTAGTGTAGATCTTCTACTTCTCAATATGGTTGATTTTGATGTTATCTTAGGTATGGATTAGTTGTCACCTTATCACGCTATTTTGGATTGTCACGCCAAGACAGTGACCATAGCCTTGCCGGGGTTTCCTCAATTAGAGTGGAGAGGGACCCTTGGCCATTCTACCAGTAGGGTTATCTCTTATATGAAGTCTCGACATATGGTCGAGAAGGGGCGTCAAGCTTATTTGGCTTATGTACGTGATTCTAGTGCAGAGGTTCCTTCCATGGATTCAGTACCAGTTGTTCGTAAGTTTCCAGAGGTGTTTCCTGTAGACCTACCGGAGATGCCACCTAACAGGGATATTGATTTCTATATTGATTTTGCTCTGGGCACTCAGCCCATGTCTATTCCGCCATACCGCATGGCCCCTCCAGAGTTGAAAGAACTGAAGGAACAGTTGCAAGATTTTCTTGATAAGGGCTTCATTAGACCTAGTGTCTCGCCCTGGGGTGCCCCTGTGTTGTTCGTGAAGTAGAAGGATGGATTGATGAGGATGTGCATATAATATCAGCAGTTGAACAAATTCACCATCAAGAACCAGTATCCATTGCAGAGGATTGATGACTTATTTGATCAGCTTCAGGGTGCCAAGGTGTTTTCGAAGACTGATTTGAGATCTGGCTAACATCAGTTGAGGATTAGGGTATCCGATGTCCCTAAGACAGCTTTTCGGACTCGGTACAGGCATTATGAGTTTCTAGTGATGTCTTTTGGGTTGACAAATGCCCCAGCGGAATTTATGTATTTTATGAACCGAGTGTTCAAGACTTATTTGGAATCTTTTGTGATTATCTTTATTGATGATATATTGATCTAATCTCGCAGTCCATAGGAGCACGAGCAGCATCTGAGGATCGTACTTTAGACTCTGAGAGATAGTCTGTTGTATGCTAAGTTTTTGAAGTGCAAGTTTTGGTTCGATTTTGTCACTTTCTTGGGGTACATTGTATCAGCAGAGGGCATTCAGGTAGATCCTAAGAAGATTGAGGTATTTCAGAACTGGCCTAGGCATACTTCAGCCACGGAGATCGGGAGTTTCTTGGGTTTGGCAGGCTATTACCGTCGATTTGTGGAGGGGTTCTCATATATAGAAGCCCCGTTTACCAGGTTAACCCAGAAGGGTGCCCTGTTCAGATGGTCACACGAGTGTGAGGCGAACTTTCAGAAGCTCAAGACTGCTTTGACTACGGCGTTGGTGTTGGTGTTTCCCACAGGTTCAAGACTGCTCCGTAATTATGATACAGATCTAGTGGTTCAATACAATCACAAATAAAAGATTATTTTCTCAATATAGTTCCCTTATGCCCAAACAAACGACGCTGAAACATCAAATAAGAGCGTGACACAACTCAAACACCTCTAAAACACACCCGAGGCCCCCGGGACCCCGTCCAATTACATAAACCATTCCCGAAGCATAAAACGAACCTGATAGGGGCCTCAAGTCACACCAAACAACATCAAAACTACAGAATCGACGATCGAAACCTTTCTTTAAACTTCCAAACATTCAAACTTCGACGAACACGTTTGATTCATATTTAAACATTCCGGAATGACGTCAAACTCTACGCACAAGTCACAAATCACGATACGAACTTATTCCAAGACTTGGAACCTCAAACGGGCATCGATAACATCAAAGTCCACTTCAAATCAAATTTAAGAAATTTTAAAACCTTCAAAATGCCTACTTTCCATAATAAGCGTTGAAATGCTCCAGGGCAACCCGATACTCAACCCGAACATACGCCAAGTCCGAATTAATCATACAAATCTAATAGAACCTTCAAATCCCAATTCGTAGGTTTTTACTCAAAAGTCAAGCCTTAGTCAATTTTTCCAACTTAAAGCTTCCGAGATTAGAATTTTATTTTCAAATCAACTCCGAACTTCCCGATATTCAATTCCGACCACGCATACAAGACGTAGCACCTGAAGTGAAGATATCCAAATCCTCAAACCGCCGAACGATGCGCTAGAGCTCAAAACGACCGGTCGGGTCGATGCAGAAAACATGCAAACTAGTGGCGCCTGCTCCATACCACTATTTACATTGGCCTCATCACTATCTTCCTCCTTGCCATTGGCGTTCATGTCTATACCGGCTAAGTAATTGTACTTCACTAGTTGTAACTTTTAACAAGCTCCCTTCAAATCTTTATTTATTTTCTAATATGCTATTTAGATTGTATCGATTGGATTTGGGTGGGGAAAATAAAAATAGATTTGTGGGTTTTGTGTTAAGAAAGATTTGACTATGGAGGGCATCGATTTTTGTTAGAAGAAAGAGACAGAGAGTGAAACTTTTAATGGGGTGGGCTCTATAGGATTTTTACAATGGGTTGGTCCGACAAAATATGGGCGGATCTCTTTCTGGAGCGGGTTAAATTTGATCCATACAAGAAAGCCACGTGGTCAAATTACGTATTGCTAACACATTAAAAAAGGGATCACAGCTGGTTCCGATAGTCGCGAGGTAATTTTAAGGCCAGAAGATAATGTTACGTTGTATGTATTTTCGGACCAATAGGTGGGCGGAGCACGATAGTAAACCATTTACCAAACGATAGAGGTATTTTTATCCCTTTTCCATTTTAACTGTACAATTGAAATCAAATCGGTTTGAGCTTCAAACAAATTTAGGGATGCTTGTATGATTTTCCATAGTTGTATTGTACATTGTTTCAGCTTCAGTCATGTTTCATATATATAATATATTGCATGTGTTCTGTACTAATTGAAGTGCTTCATAAGTGATCGCATTATGTAAGTGAGTTTGCTATATAAAGGTAACAATGTTTGTTATTAAAGAAAAGAATGTAACACCCTGTAAACTCGGATTAGGTGTGGACGTGTTAAATGAGTATTAATGTGACATCTTAGAAATATGAAGTATTATAGGAATGAGTACTGGTGAAAATAGTTTATTTGGAATGAAGACGGAGAGTGAGGTGCATAAGATTCGATAAAATCGACTAAGTTTATAGAAGGTTTGTCTTCTAGCGGGATTTCATAAAAATCTATTGAGAATTTGGAAAACATTAAACATGAAAGTTGTATTCCTTTGAAATATCTTTCCATTGATATATTAAGGTGTTCAAACGGACCTCTTTGCAAAAGGTTATACGTGTTTTACTGAATAATGCGCAGTATGCGCGCCTAGGTACACGCCCAACTGGTCCCGTGTGCGGCCACGCACTTGTAGCAGTGTGACTGCCTTTGATGCGTGTTCAGGTGCGCGTTTGGGCCTTCATCTGCGTGGGAGTGCACCCAAGGGGGGTTTATACCCCTACTTCGTCCCCCACACCCCAAAACACAAAAATTTGCTCTAGAAAGTGAAGCTGTCAAGAACCCAACTTCCTCCAAGGTCCCTCCATCATCCAAAGTAAGTTCTAATGATGATTCTAAGTTAATGACAGTTCTCTAACACCTTATTAACATGGGTAAACCCTTCAAATCATTAGATATTCGATTGGTACATCATTGTTGAGAATAGAAACCTTAGAACTCAAATTCAGGAGGATTGAACGTCAAAAAGGTAATATCTTCACCCTCTAATTGATTATAGCATTGGATTAATGATTGTACACTATAATTTCATGAGATATGAGTTGATGGGTTTGATAGAAAGCATGAGCGGTTATAAGTTTGGGTTGTTGATTGTTGATATTGGTTAAGGGTGTTGTTTATCTTATGGGTGATGAAGAATGATATTGATTATAAGAAATTTGAGATTTTAGAATTTATCTCGGAGCAAGAGAATGGATTTTTGGGTGTAGAAACACCATTAATGAGGACTATGAGACTTTACGCCCATAAGATGTTTGATAAAATGCCTAAGTAACCAAAACATGAGTATTATTGCTAATATCGAATCCCTTTGACTTTTATTGATGTAGAATAAAGTTGAAAGGGTTGGCGAATATTGTATTACACTCAAGAGAAGGAACTTAAGGTATGTGAGGCTAATATTAATGATTCTCCCTACACTTGTTCCTTCTACAATTTTATTAATTGCCTCAGAAATATAGTTAAGTATAGTTCTTTGAATAGTTGTAGAACTTCTATTCTCTAGCTTCGTAATTCATTCATGGCTTTCATTCTTAACGTTGTGAGCTCAGTGCGTAATCAATATAGACTTGTGTTTGATGCCCATGAATCTCATTCTAGATTTCTCAGCATGTCATAAATAGTTGAAGTTTCAGTTTTTATAATCAGTTCTTGAATACATGTCTCAGTCTAGTTCTATTCAACATTCTAGTATCATGTAACTCAGTATGTTTCAGTATTTGAGTATTACAATTCGATTTTCAGCTCCTGTTTTTAAATCCCTAAATGTTGAACACCTGTATTTGGGCCTGAGGCCGCAGTTTATGCTCTATGCATCTTTGGGCCTGAGGCTGTAGTTTATGTTTTATGCATATTTGGGCCTGAGGCCGCAGTTTACGCTTTATGCATCGTTGGGCCTAAGGTCCCAGTTATATATACGTATACTTAGGTCTGAGGTCACAGTTTGTGCATATATATATTGGGCCTAAGGGCGCAGTTTATTTATTTAGATAAACAGGTGATTCATCATTCAGAAGGAGTATTTACATCCTTACTTCCTCTGTTCAGTTCAGTAATCAGTTATAAGTTATCAGCCCAGTTATCAGTTCTCCGTTATCAGTTTAGTTTTAGTTTCAGCATTTACAGTTCTTTCTTTCAGTTGCTTTACATATCAGTGCAATTCAAATATACTGAAGACCCTTTTGCTCGGGGCCTACATCTCATGATGCAAGTAACGATTTTCAGGTTGACGATTCAAGGCGTTAGGATTCTTGTACCAGCTATTTGGTGAGTCTCAGTTCTTTCGGGGCATTATCATTACTTTATAGTCTTCAGTATTTTTAAATTCAGTGTTTTCATTACTTCATTAGAGGCTTTATAGACTAGAGTAACAGTTAAACAGAATCATTGGCTTTTTATATTAAGCAATGTTGGCTATAGATATGTTTCAGACTTGTATTAGTGTTTTCGCACTTTGATTTACATCACTCAGACTTTTATCAGCATGTATTAGTTTATCTTCCGCATTCAGTATGTTATAATATTACATGTTGATTCAGCTAACCAGTTGGTTCGCTTGGTCACATGTAGTCAGGCACCAAATGTCGTATTACGTCCAGGGCCATGTTCGGAACGTGACAAAAAATTAGGTTTATCACTACAAAAAATACTTCTTATGAAAAAGTTTATCATTTGAAAAAACTAAGCCAAGTATTTATTAATCAATATATTTTTCTTTTGATATTCTCAACTTATGGTTAGTTGTTATACGTTAGGATATGTTTACTACATTCCTCTTGTTCTGTGATTGTAGAGGCCTTGAATCATATGGTGTTTAGTTGGCAAATGAAAAAAAAAAGAATTAAAGAATGATGAGAAATTGAGAATCATGAGATGGAGTAATCTTTCAATCGCCTACTTTATAATCCTGTATTATAAATCTGAAAACTGAATAGTGAGGCAATAAAGCACTTACCTTAAATTAGTAAAATAGTTCATTTTTCATCATTAACATCCTCAACTTGGGCAAAATGGTTCATTATTCATAAATAATATTCTCAACTTTGTCAAAAGGTTCATTATTCATAGATAATATTCTCAACTTACTAATATTTGTTTTTAATTGTAAATAGTACTAATTAATATGGTATTGCATAAGCAATTAGCAAAAAATATTAAAGCATCACTTAGTTAATCAAATATAATTACTAGGCCACGGCTACAAATTTCTCTCAGTGTCTTTTCCTTTGGATTTTTGTAGCTTTTTTCTCGTATTTGGTTAGATTTTTCTCTTGCCAACAAAGCGGCTACTCACAAGTTGTTGCAACCTTTTATGAAAATCCTACTAGTCCCGGGAGTGGTAATGTCTTGAAATGTCATTTATTTCTACTTTTTTTTTTCCAGAAAACTTATGTAGTAGGTCTAGTAGATTAAAATTAAATTAAACATGCTTTAGATTTCAAATACAAATTTGAAGGTAAATTTTAATAGTTGAGTTGCTGGCTAGCTATTTGAATATTCACTTTGTTGGTGAGGGTTTGCTTTGCTCTTGCAATACCCTTATCAATTTCCTATTCCCTTCCCCTACATAATAAAAAAATTATACGAATAAAATTTTGGAGACAAATATTCACTGAAATGGCTTGACCAATATAGTCTTGATTTTACATACTTTATTAATGATTCTACGGCTAAATGATTGAAAAACATAAATTATTCTCACTATTATGTTCTAGATGGAGCATGTGAGGCTCGAAAATGACGTAGCGAGCGCTCCCTACAATGCAATGATCACTGCGAAAAATCAAGCTCTTTTTAAGCAAGGCTCTGGATGTGATGCATGCTACCAGGTAAACAAGAAGCCACATAAAATGAATGAATTTCAATTGAATTTCTTTTGTTAAAAAGTTATATAACGTAAATTGGATAAAAAAATATAAAGTATATAAATTTTAAATCTCCTTATAAGAGAATATATAGGTACGAATTCCGAATGTAATATTTTTAGATCTTTTCGAATCCACTAGACATATTTTCTAATTTCGCTACTAATCTTATAAATCTATAATTTTAGAATAATTGTACCTTATTTTGCATGAGATGACAAGGAAATGAAAATTTAAAACAAAAAAAAAAGAATGTGCATGAATATATTAGTTTCATGCATAAATACATGACATCTCTATAATATCGACACTATTTTTCAAGTGTTGTGCACCCAAGACCAAATTCCTCATATTCAGGGAATTCAATAACAGTAACCTTACAGATGAGTGCCTAGGAGCATGCGATAATGATCGAAATCAAATTGCCTTTGAAAAATTGGCTGGTGAAGCTTCACAATTATATAATGCAAGAAGAATCTCAATTTTTTACCAAAAGTGAGTTGTTCTACAAAAAATAAAAGTTATTTTCTTTGTTACATCTTATACGAAGGTTTTATATTTGAGGGGAGGGGGGGAGTAGGAAACAATAAATTAATTTGTTTTCTTATTTTTCTTCTTAGGAAAACCGCTATTAATTTCTTTTATTTTAATTCGACCTTACAGGGTAGCATGTAACTACAACACAAATATCTTATTTAAGGTGGGCAAAGGCTCCAATCCTAGTTTCTTTGCAGTTATATATGAAGCCATAGATTTCTTTAGTTGAAATCCAAACAAGCAATTTGAGTTGGGTACCAATGCATTGGGGCAACTTGGAGTGTTGGCATACAACTAAATACACAGAAATCTCCCTTTTACTTCAGACTTACTTCAGAAACAAAGCAGAGTATCACCGCCCCGAATGTCATTCCAGACGGTTGGCAACCAAGATCAATATTACAAATCTAATGTCAATTTTCCCAATAATCTAAGGGTGAAAGTAATTAAGAAGGGAACAATACGAGGGTACGACGTAGACCGTTGAATACCGTTTATTTAACTACCCTATCAAGTATGATTAATAAAGTAAAAATACCTTCTTTAATTTATTTTGAATAGGCAGACTTATTCTATTTCATGCCTTTTCTTTAATTTGAGCTCTCTCTAACAAAATAAAAATGGCTGCTACCTTTGGTGTAATTACTCTTTTTCAGAGAAAGATAACGAGACAAAAACTCAAATGGTCATATACTTCTTTAGTTCTTTATGTTTGCAAAAACATTTTTGGTCCAACAGGTCGAGAATTCCTAGATCCACATGGCCAGAGAAATCAAGCGTTACATGAAGAAAACAAAGACAATTAGAGGGGGGGGGGGGGGGGGGGGGGAATATAAACTTTACCACCATACATCACCCTTCTTTTTTTTTAAAGGAACAAAGAAATTTTATTACAAAATCTATTGATTTTAAATTCCCTTTCTTATTCAATTTATAGTTTTGAATGCATAATCTTTTAGTCTTAAGTTCCCAACATGCTTCCAGAATATTTCTTTCAAAGTACATCTTCTAAAACTGACCATTGAAACAAAAGTCTCAACTAAGAATCCAACGGGTTTCACATCTGGTAGAAGAGAACTGGTTGATTATTTAAAACCAGGACTATTTAAAACATCTAAAAAGAAATTGCTAGAAACTAAAAAGGCTATATTAATAATGTTACATTTTCCATTTCTCCTGTTCTACTTTATTATTTGAAAAATGAAATTGACCCTCTAAACAAAGATTGACCTGAACAAATAGAATAACTAAAACTGAAAATCTGCCCCTAAGCTTTCTGATACATTCACTTTTGACTCACTACTACCTTGGAGACCTACCAGAGAGGCACTTCCCACAAGAAACCAACTTCAGTAAGCTCTTTGGCCTCCTACTTCTTGTTTTCAATCGCGAAAGCTGCGCCAAGAAATAATTCTGTAAGTGATTAACTTCAAATAAATCAGTACAGTCTAAGTAAGTTTGCTTTAGATCAGTTTTCTTGAATGTGAGTAGGTGTCTCTATTCCTGTTAAGCCTCTAGCTCTATCAAATCACAAAACAAAAGCAACAAAAAGCTACAAATGATACCAAAAATGGATTCACATCCCATTTACACACACCAAGACCATCTTCCTATTGATAAATATGCCAAAAAGAACATGAAACTGGCTTAATTATGCCAGCCTACTAAATTGGGTGCCGTAAAGCAACATGTCACCACTAACCTCAATAATACTATATATAGCTATAGCATGATGTTATTTAAAGGCCTTTTATATTCAAATATGTGACACCTTTTACAGAAAACTGACTTTATTGGCTGCATTTTGTAGTTTTAAGTTTTAACATCTCATGCACTACCTAAACAACAGTGGAAACCATGAACATGCAGTTGTCCCATCTATTTCCCTTTTTGGGACGGCAGAAGTGTTTGCTAAAAAATGCAGAATATTCAACAGGAAGGAATATTCTCGAAGCCATAGATTAGGCCAGTTACTTTGCTATTTTCTAAATAGCCGAAAAATAAGCTATTTCTAGCTTCGGAACTCAATAGAATGGGCCCGCCTCTAACATGTGCCTACAACACATCCCGCGCTATACTCCCTTTGCCATTGAACCGAAGCTTATGGCATAAACCAGTTGCTTTCCTCCTTTTTTTCTTTTGGGGGGGAGGGGG
>ML428418.1:242948-264840 GCA_005239525.1 Nicotiana knightiana
CGGGTAAGAGATGTCTGCTCTTGGTCCATCATAAGCAGGTAGGCAGCCAGTAAGGAAGCATCTTCATTTGACATGTGAGGAAGTGAACAATCTTCATACTTGCTTACAATTACAACTGTTTTCTTGCAGCATGTCAAGTTCCAATTAGTGGCAGAATGCAAGCAAATTATGTTGACATACTCAAAATCTAAGATGCGGAGAAAATATTCAAGGACTCTTACAAAAAGAAAATAGACTTCTGAAATCTGTTTACCTTTCGGCGGGTGATTCTTTTAGCCTTCCAGCAAAGCAAGCTCCTTGATCTTGGCTCTAATCTCCTGCAGAGAAGAATTATCACATTACTACATGAGAATCTTCAACTCAAACAAGGAACATTTACCCCTTTTCCAAGAACAATTGAATGTTAAGTGTAAACAGTTATACCTACTATAAGAACTATGTGATATAGGAGTACCGTTCCAAATAAAAAATAAAAGTAACATTCCAATATGTACAAGTGACAGCCATCAGAAGCTTCAGTAAAATTGCTATAAGACAGATTTCGACCAATGTTGTTCCAGGGATCAGTGTGAAAAGAGGAAGTTCTTTGAGTAGAAAGGTCCACTTTCAGCTTCATGTGGCGTTATCAAGGAACTAGTGTATATTTTATAATACTCGATAATTAAGAAAACTAGTAAAAGGTATTTATCAAAAAAAGAAGAATTACAAAGGTACGGGAAGATACATATAATACACATACACATCTGTAGAGAGATGGATGACACAGAAACATGTAATTGCGCAATATCCTCTGGCTAACTAACTCATAGGAGAAAATTGGTGCCAAGTTCATAACTTGCATGGACAATAGGCATATGAAACTCGAGGAATGGTGTTTATGCTTTCTGCTTTTAATTCAACTAATGATATCTACACATGATGAGTATTAAAAAAACTAAGTGGTGCCATATGTTCTGATGTTATACTCAAAGGTCTATCTACACTCTCAAAGAAGTATAGATAGCTTGTAACATTTTCTATGGGGTCTTATAGTTGATAACTTGATGAAGGGACAACACTAAGTTGGAGTGTGTGTCTCTAGCATGTGTATCTCTCAATCCACTTACCTGTGAAGGATGGAGGGGCTGCTTCTGCTACACATTTCATATAATACAAATATTCACCCCTATATCTCCTCACCCAAGTAATGAATAGGACATTCTCTAATCTTTTGCGCATCTGTGCTACTATATAAAATCAAAACAACTTAAAGAAATAGTCCTGTTTTATGTGTTTAAATGGGATATTATCTATATCTTTAAGCAAATGAATGTGAAAATGGTTATATATAAAATCAGATATATAACGTGGTAATACAAGAAAGATGGGAAAAAGAGGTACATACAAATTCTCTTGTTCAAGCTTTTCAGCAATAGAAACAGCCTTGCGTTTTGACCAGCTACTTGGTTGTGTATATCCTTCTGCCTGCTGAATTACGTGGGCAAGAGATACCTTGCTCTTAACTAGGCTCAAACTCTGGCTTCTATCCCCTGATTTTCTTCGTTCAGGTATGGAGGTGGATGAATTTTTCGCTATAGACATTGTCCCTCCCGGCAAATCAGATCGTGTATTGTTGTCGATCTGACCATGGTGTTTTAATTCTCTTGGAGAAGCTTCCTCTTCAACTATCTCGCTATCACCTATTCCTCTTGAGTCAAGCTTTGCAAAAGCCAAACCTTCTCTGTCATTTACTTGCGTCCTGGTGTTTTCATCAGGACCTGCCATTCTCATCCCATTACCATAAATACCGGGGCTTGTACCTATATGAGATGCTGACAAGACCATTGGTCCAGCCCTGACGTCTTTCCCAGATTCACATCTGATTTCTATTGTCACTGGGGATCCAAGAACAGACTCAAAAGCTTGTAAAATATGACCCCTGAATTTCTCTACCTTAGATTTTGTCAGATGTGAGCTGAACAGTAACTGCACAGTTGGAGCTGCAACGAAATTAGCAAATTAGATGAGCACACACACCGTCTACAATGAAGCCTAACAGATCAGTATTTGATAGTTTTTTCCAACAAGATGTCAGGACAACAGCATAATAACCTAAAAATGCTTTGTACAAGGAAAAAAAGTTGCAGAATCTGTCCATTCAATTTTGGATGACAATATGACACACTGTATATGAAAAATATCTTTCCAATAGAGTCCCTCCTTCCCTCTCTCATATGTCATGTGGCACATATGCAAAGCATATACAAGTCTAGAATACCACTTAAGACTCAGAATGGCTACAAGTCAGCATGACCTTTTTCTTTTTTTCTAAATGTTTGAATTACAGGAAGTCCAAAACTACAACAATTAGATGCCAGTCAAAAGGGTATCTTACAACAGAATGAATATGGGCTTATAAACTGAACCAAGTTGAAAAGTGAAAAGAGTAGTACTCAGGAAGGCAAGCAATGCATTAAGTTTGTTAACACGGATGTAAATTAAGCAGGTAACCAAAATATGTACATCAGGAATGATATAAAGAGAGTTTCAAAAGAATGAGGGAATAAGAATGAAGCACTAAAAACACTCTTGGAATAGCAGCCTGCTACTACAGCAGCTGCAAACAGGGCTTTCAAATGAAGTGCTCAAACCATATGCATGTCAAAATGCGCCCACTTTATGTTATCAGGTTCCAAGCCAAATCCACCTTCCCCACAAAAATAGCAAATTTAACATCCGAGACATCTGTAAATATACGCTCATGATCTCTATTAACCAAGAAACCAACAAATATATCCAAGAAACTTGAATAGACAGGGTTGTCCAAGAAAGCCCAACCTCCTTTTTTTATGGTCCAGATGTTTTCCTGAATAAGAGAAAAGAAGCTTTTCTTGGATCCACTCCATAATCGTTTCTTAAACTAGTGAGGCCCATAATAATGTTAAAAATAACCAAGATCTGTTTTTAGCTAATTTTAATGTGTTAAACTGATCTAGCCGAGAAAACTTTTCCAGTTTTGACCTGCTGATTAAACATGCAGTTGAAATGCACAAGCAATGAAAATAATTATGAACAGTTAACTAGTCATGACCACAAGACATAACTAATGATATTTGTAAGAGACATAAATGAATTGTACCTGATCCAAAGCTGAGTGAGGTAAGCTTCCCTTCTCGATACATGAACTCTTTTAAGCCATTTATTTCGATATTTTGAAGCACTTCTAACCATATTTCTTCAATATCATGGTGCAACTTATCAGGAAGCTGGCCACTGCTCATTCTATTTTTATCAGTAGAGACGCTATAAGCCTTTTGAGTAAATACTCCAGCTCCATTATGCCCTTTTCCACCAATGCAAACACCTTTCATCCTGGAGTCAGAGTAAATATCACCAGAATTTCCAGCTTGAATGTTTTCTACCCTACCTTTTGTGTCTTTGTGTGGCAAGTCAGCATGCTCAACATTACTTTTCCTGGGTCTTTCCATTCCCCCTGCATTATTCAAGCCTAGTGGACTTTGAATAAAACTAGTGTCTGCAGAGGAATTGGGCAACATATACTGCTGGTCTGGAGCAAGTTGCAGCAATGCAGCTGTAAGCCAGGTAAGTCTGTCATTTGACATTCTCAGCTGCTTTTCAGCTTCAGATAGTGTTTTCAGAGCTTGACGCAATTTTTCCATATCCTGTTTTGATACTGCAACCAAAGAATAGAGGAAAGTAAGATCAAGTTGAACCTGGAGAACAATACGATTAAGATGGCATATAAAGTCCGGAAGTTCCTGTGAGATTTTATCGAAAGAGAATGAGAAGGCAATTAGTTGACTTGAGGAACGTGATATAAGACTCTAGTTGCAAATTGCTTTGGAAGCCATGTTGATTAACTTTCATTCGCAAGACTTATAAAGGGAAACGCAATGATGTGCTGCCTGGCAATCATGAGCTGTTTGCCAGTAGTTCATTATCCAGTATCATATGAATCTATCAAGCAGGACAACGAATAACTCATTTATTATGGAATAACCAAATTATGAAGCACTTACATGCTTGGCGGCGAAAGAACTTCCTCCGAGACCTTTCTTTTGTGAAGTCATAGCTCCCTGCAAGTATATCAGTTATGACTGTAGCAAGTTGCGACATTAAAGCTAAGGGTTCGACACCAGATTCCATGATCTCCCTCAAATGTTTCACCGTATTGACAGTGTCTGCAGATAAAGCCAAGTCAAGTAGGTCCACTAATTTCTCATCAGATATAAGTCCAACCTGTAATAGCGGTCAAGTCATAAAAAAAGTTATCAAAATGTTTGATTTACATATATAAAATTAAGTTAACAGACAACTTTTCAAAGAAGATGAAGCAAAGCTTAGCTCTACGGAGAATAGCATGATTTTCCATAGAAGTCATCCATAAAAGCAAGTGGAAGTAATTCTAATAAAGCAGATTCCACTTCTTCATCAAAGAACAATATCTACTAAATGCCATTTCTAAATTGCTCAATATTATTATGCAACACGCAATTACAAAGTCCATTAAAGGCAATTTTGGTTCTATAGGAAGCTTAAAGTACATTCGAATGTGCGCCAAGGCTTCTATCATATAATTGGATAACCTGTTAAAATTCACATCCAAGATGCCTAATGCTTCAGCAGCACTGTAAACTGATACTAAACCTCTTACAGTTAAAGCATGATATCCTCTTACGAAAGACAAGGCGAATTCCTGAAGTGAAAGATAATAGTTTAATTAACCTTAGACACCTAACTTCCTCATTTGGCTAAAGCTTTTTGCTAAAAACTTATGAGACCAAACAGAAGTTAATCATATACCACCCTCTTAATGAAAGCATACTTTAAGGTAAAAAGAATGAAAAACTAAAATCTCCTTCTAACGCTGTGAAGGTCTATGTCCACCTGACAAAAGATGCAGTATGATATATCAAAGCATGTTCAGTAATCTCCTCATTGAGTAAAGGGAGAATGAAAGAAAACGAAATTCTTGCACAAACACTTTTGACCCTTAATTTGGACATTCCGTATATACATTTGCAAATAAAATAAGGTTAAAGTGAGATCATTAGATAAATTATATAAATGCTTTAGCAACAAAGTATGAGATCTTGGTCTGCCAAGCAACAAGAAGTTTCTTGGCTTTTGATCAGAGAAAATGCCAGAAAACGCACCAGCTCCTGCACAAGAGGAACAGAGATTCTCTGCCCAAGCAAACTCAATTGCTCAAGAGTCATTTCAGCATCTCTCAACGATCCATCTGATCTTGATGCAATAAGCTTGAGTGCGTCCTTATCGATTTCAAGATCTTCTTTGGTTGCTATCCATTGCAAAGTATAGATGACATCTGCATCCTTTAACTTTGGAAAAAAGAATTTCTGGCACCTAGATATGATTATATGAGGCAAGACATCAAGACTTGAGGATACAAGCATGAAAACGACTCGCCTAGGGGCTCTATCGACAACCTTTAGAATAGCACTCCAACAATCAGGTGACAGTGTGTCACAATCATCAAAAATAAAAACCCTATACTGGGATGGCAGTTTGGAAACAATCATATTATCAAGAAGATCCATCATATTCTCAAAATCAAAATTACTGACAGGACCTATTTCCCTTATATTCCGACTCCTTCCCATATCATGTGCAACGCAAGAATCACAAAACCCACAAGGCTTGGGACGCTCAATCGATTGGCAATTTAATGACCTTGCAAATATGCGGGCACATGAGGTCTTACCTGTTCCATGCGGCCCATAGAAAACATAAAGCAAGCCAACCTTTCTCTTAACAGCAGCATTTGAAAGAGCTTGCGCAACTAAATTCTGTCCTACCAGATCCCGGAAATTTCTTGGCATATACTTTTGTGTTAGACTCTGGTGCCTACTATTGCCACGCCTACGAAATTTGTGTTGCTGACCTAATCTAGCTTCCGAAACAAGATCCGAGTCAAGTTCTTGCTTTAGCAAATTGTCAGCATAGATACCCAACTCTCCCGAATAATCGTGAACCCAAGCAGGATTGTCTGTACTTCCCTGAGAATTTGAAGCATCCAGTAGTAAGGGCAACGCCTCTGTCTCAGATTTACTAGATGAACTCGAGTATTCGGACATTATTGACATATCAGCAGAGTCCCTCCCTCTGTGACCAATACCACTTCTTTTTGACCTTGGGTCAGACAAACCACAAGATAAGCTCTTACCTGCCATGTCAAGAAATGATTTTCCCCTATGATGAATCCTTGACCAGTTCCAAGGAATTCCGCATCCATTCCTTGGAGCCCTTGTCACATTCTGGTTGGCATACTCTTCGTAACACTCTTCTGCATGATATTTTTGGTGAGCTGAAGCTTGACCTAATGAATTTGAGGCCACAGACATTTCATTGTGGGCAAGAGCATCTCTTGAAGGAACAGAAGCCCGAGCTCTTCTTGCCCGTCGAAACTTGCGTTGTTTTACTCTGCCACTGCCATAGCCACGAGTGGTTGCCTCTACTTGCGCTGCAAATTTCTCATTATGAGTTTGCCTTCCATGAGAAGAAGCTACCTCATCACTGTCCATTGGAACATTATTTAATTGCTCAGAGAGGGTCCTTATTCGATCATCACGCTTCTGCCTCTCTATTTTATTGCTAATTCTATCCCTTAGTTCAGAGTTCTCTGAAACAGTATTGTGAACCAAATCATCTGGACGCTCATCCTTGAAGTCAGTTCCCAGATTCCTACCGCTTGATTCTTCTCTCCTAACTCTCCTCCGCTCTCGAATTCCACTCTTGCTACTTCGGTCACTTGGAGCCCCTGCTACTCGCTCAATATTAATCTCTGCAGAAGCGACTCTAGATGACGATCGGCCAGCTAAAGGAGGTGAGCTTCCAGATAAACCTCTAGCATCCCTAGGCCGGTCTATGCCTAGAGACCGCCTACCACTGCTGACAACAGCATCCCTCCTTTCACTTGTTTTAAGAAGGGCATCGACAACAGAAGAAGAATGCCACGAGGGTGGACTTGCAGAAGGATCCCTCAACGACCTCGACCTCTGAAGGACAACAAGCTCCCTCATAAGGGATCTATCACCCAAGATTGGGCTCTGCTTATGCATGTGGTTCTTCAAATGAATACAATTTGTCAGATGTATGTGGTTGCGTAGGTGATCAGTAATGTTTCCATTTGCATCCTTAAGAATCCGGTCACGGACAGCCCTGGTCATGATCAGCACATATATTGATCCAAAAACGGAAATATTCTTAAATTATGATTAGACTTCAACCAAGGCATCATTCTCTCTCCAAATCTTCTCAATTATGCAAAAAAAATCCAACTTTAAAAAGCATTGCAAACTCACCAGTAAAATCTCATTATTAACACCCCAGACCAAGTAATAATGACCAAATCAAACTCAATTCCTCAAAGATTCACCTTCCAAAACTATCAAACAAACCCGACAATTACTATACACCTTCACAATTAACCAATCTCACGTTCAATGACTGCTAAAATTCCCAAGCAGAAAATCTTAAACCAAATCATTAGGCAATAAAAATTCAATTAGCCAGTTGCCACTCCTGCTTACTACCCAATAAAGAAAACAAAGCAAAAACGAAAACCCATCTCAACTATTGCATAAAGATTCCAACAAGAAACATTCCACACCCCAGTGACACCAAACAGTGAGTCGACAATAACAAAGCAGCCCACTTTTCTTCTTGAAAAATACCTGAATTAACCAACAAAAACTTTAAAGCTTTAAATAGCTTAATAGAAGTAAAGGGTCACTGTATATTCTGACTGAATGGTGGTAATTAAAGAGAAAGCAAAGATGAGAGAGAAACACTACATTACTCACCTGAATCAAGAGAGAAACTAGTTGTTCTAGTGGCTAAGGAGCAAGTGACCCGTTACTATCATAAAAAGGTCTTTGTTTTTGGTTTACCTTTTTCTCAGATCTCTTTTGTATACCATACTTTCACATGAACTTCACGAGGTCCTCCTTCAAGAAAACGATAGAAGTTGTCACTCACCTCACAAACACACAGAGAGAGAAGAGCATGTGCATATGCGAGTATAGACGCTGTTTTAATTACTGTTTATTTAAATGTATTTGTTTTGCAGAAATTGAGACAACCAGTAATGAGCTGAACAGAGCAGAAAATGGGTAGTGTTTATTTTTACTAGACCAGAAGAGAGAGAAAGATTCGTGGGTGTTTGCGAAATTGTAAGAAAAAAGGGTGGCTAGAGAGAGAAAATTAGCAGAGCGAAAACAGAACAATGTAAATGTTACTGATAGAGATAGAGAAAGGGAAGAATCTTGGAAATTTTGCTGAGGAATTTGGGTACACTTTTGCAAGGGAAAAGGAAAAAGAGTTCAATTTTTTTTTAGCATCAAATAAATAATAATGATGGTTGCATTTTGAATTAAAATCTCTTCTCTCTCTTTTTCTTTCTTTTCTTGGAGTCTTTTAACATGATTTGCTTGATAATTAAATAATCATAGATTTGAATCTCCCACTATATGGTTACTAAGATGACTGTGAAGTCGGAGTAATAATACATACTTAGAAATTGTAACAAGAATGCATATTTAAGGAAGAGCATATATTTTTCTAATAGGGAGAATGTTTTTTTTTTTTTTTTTTTTTCGTCCTTTTAACCGGAAATATTCTACTTTTTTGTGTTAATTGTACTTAATTATTTATTATACATTAACGAGCTTTTATTTAATACTCTATCTGTTCACTTTTACTTGTTCATTATATTAAAAATATATTTTTACTTTTATTTATCTATTTTAGTAAATCAATATAAAAGTAATTATTTTTTCTGTTTTACCCTTATCAACTACTCATTTCTCAAATTATTTTTCAACACTTTGAAAATGCTATTATTATAATTATTATTAATATTATGGTATATATTATTTATTATTTTTTAAAAAGAGTGCAAAGTCAATTATAAACAGCTAAAGTAAAAGTAACGGTTAGCTACCACCAAAGGATGTGGTGCAGTGGATGGTACTGTTTTTTCCTTAACCAGAGGTCTTGGGTTCGAGCCCTGGGTGTGGAAAAATCCTCGGTAGGGAGCGCTTCCCACCGAATGGGGTCCTACGCGGCACGAATCCGGATATAATCGGGCTCCAACACGGATACCGAACACCGGATGGAAAACCAAAAAAAAAAAAAAAAGTTAGCTAATAATAGCAAAATACTACTCAAAAGTAAAGGTAGATAACATCCGTCAATGCCAGAAATCAGAATGAACAAAATAAGGACGTAATATTTAAATTAAAGGAATAACTTAGGAAATTAGCACGATGCCTATTTATAATCCTTCTTAGTTGGTGCTTTGGTGCAGGGCACACTACTATTAGGAAACAAATCTAGGCTGCTTGGTTTAGTAAAGTAGTCCAATTTTGTCAAAATAACAATATTTAGTAGATTTTGATTTCACAAAATTAACGGATGTATTTATACTAAAAAAATTATGCATCTGTCAATTTTCCCAAGCGCACAATTACTTCTTTACCTCGTACAAAAATATAAAAGGCATGTTTGGATTTTTATTGTGCAATCAATATTTGTAATTGTTTTGCTATTCTAATCACCCCGATTGCCGAAGAGGTATGAGGCATAAAAAGAAAAAATACATTGATATGGTATGTATTTACGCAATTTATGAGCATTATATATTACTTAACATCCTCTTTCATGTGCAAACCAATTTTAGTGTTCATTGATGAATTTTAATGTGAATATGAGTTAACCAAACCAGCTATAATATCAAATACTACCAAACCTTGAGACGATAATTAAGGGTGATCAAAATATATACTTTCTCTTAAATACCCTTACAACAACACATGTGATGATTTAACTCAATACATTTAAAAAAGCTATTTAAAGTGTACATTACTTTTGTTATAAACGGTTTTTGAAACATTAAACTAAAGTTAAAACCGAAGGCTACCTAAATAATTAAGGAAAATGGAAGAAAGGGAGAGGAAAGGTGAACTTTTTGAATTTGGTGGGGGCCAATAGCCAAAGAGTTCCGTTTGTTTCGAAATACCGTTGCAGTGTACGTACGGTCTCAACTCTCAAGTGCTATTTGGACTTTGGACTATTTATTGTGCTTAACTGTTTGATAGGACATTCTTGGGTGCCACATGCTTACCTACATTTTTATCTTAAATTGGAAAATATCGTCCTTTTGAAAAAGAAAAATAAGAACCCAGAAAAAGAGGGAAAACAAAGTAAAGTATAATGAGTACTTACACTAGAACAAAGAAAAAGAGAAAAGAGGAATCATAAAGATTCTAAAAGAGTCTTTCACACAAAAATTGTCCATTGTATTCTCACAATCCTCATTTCCTTTTTCTTTCCTCACCCTTTGAACGGTACTCTCAATTTACATGAGATAGTTTGACTTGTCATAGAATTTAAGAAAAAAAGAATATTTTGAAAGCTTAAGGGGTAAAAGTTTTGTGGGTGATATTTGTGTGGTTATAAAAGTTTCTCATTAAGGATAAAATGGATAAACTGAAGAGTTTAAAATTGAATTATTTTCAAATTTAAAAATATGTCATTTATTTTGAAACAGAGTAAAAAAGAAAATACCTCGTCTAGTTTGAAACGGAGGGAATAGTAGAAATTTTAAAAAGAAAGAAAGAAGGACAAGAATGTTCAAGTACTTATTTTGTTTTTATAGATTTCAATGCTCTTTATTACTTGGAGGAGAAGGAGAACATTAACGTAACTAATAAAATTGTTGATATGTGATTAGGAGGACGCGAATTCGAGCCGTGAAAACAGCCTCTTATAGAAATGCATGAATAAGGCTACTTACAATAGTCTATTATGGCTCGGCTCTTCTCTGAATCCCGTACATTACGAAAGCTTAGTGCACCAAACTGTCTTTTTTTTTCTCGGAGAAAAAAGATGTAAAGGAAATAAGATGAAAATTTATATTCGTACATTCCAGCTCTAGATTTAGAAAAAAATTCTCGGAAACAATAAAGCATTCAAGGTACTGAACATTGTGGAATGCCTAAAATTAGCTAGCTAGCAAAATGGAGTAACTTTATCAAAATATCTTTGAATGGTGAATACTAGTGATCTCTTTAAATCTAGTGTCAATCAATGGTGAAAATGACTAGAGAAAAAACTAGAAAGTAAGCAAATGTAGCCAATTTTAGAAGCTCGATACCAGATATGAGAAGAGGAGTTCACATATTGAATTCTTAAATTTATTTTATTTATATATAGAGAGAGAGTGTGTGTTCAAAGACGACTATCCTATAGGAAATTATTGAATGATCAATTTGTTGGGATATACTATTAATCATGTGGTTTAGACATAGTATTTTGTTTTATTTTTTATGGAACAATTATATATTTAATTTATGCAATTCAATAAAGTACTATTTTAAATAGATCATTTGTTACATGTGTGTCCTTTTAGTTATGTAGTAGATAATTTAGTGTATGGAGTCTTAGCTCATGCACGGAAGATTAAATTGTTGGTTCTCATAATTAATAAATTTTGTTCACAATCAAAGATATTATTGGACAAAATATCTTGACGATTGTAGCACAAGATTATAGTATAATTTGTCTTGATTATGGGAGTGGTTTTACTCCGACTTCTTGTGCTAGTATACTCAATGTATATTGAACGGACCAAGTAGAGAAAAGATGTTTTTGTACTGAATATATAAAATATTTTCTCTAATTCATTAAATGAGCTTATACTCCTAATCTTGATATAATTATTATGATCAATGTAATTTATTTATTGTTTTGATTTATCAAAAGGTACAACTCTATTCCGAGTTAGTGTATGCATAATAGATTGGACAATAACGAATAACATTTGTGAATAATAATTAGTTGATAGAATCCTTGACTCGATTTTGAGTTTGATGATACCCCTTTATATAAGCTTATAAGTTTTCATGTGAAAACCCGACCGGTGGATTTTGTATCCGTCACATGAAATAATTTTAACGAAATTGTAAAGGATTTAATTAGTTGATTAAATTAAATTTTCAGTGATTTAGTTTGATTAACTGGTATTTGAGATCTTAACGTGGGGAGTTGAAATAAGTGTTATTGAATTTTCGAAATTCATACTGAGGAGTTCAATTGCAGTTTTTTAGTGGAATAAATTACAATTAATTATAGTAAGAATTAATTCATGTTAATTTCAAATTAATGCTATAATTGGTAGCCTCTTATTATTTCTGCGGTCCCTTCTATACCTAGTAAAAACCTAGACAAGACTTGGGTAAAAGTGACTTGGGAGAAAAGTCACCCGTTAGAGTTAGAGTAGGATTCTACTTGTGCAAGTAGAATCCTACATGTTTTTGGAAGACAATTTTCGGCCAAAAATAACTCTACTTAAGGAGGACGAATTTCACCTAATTACTTACTTTTAGAGTTGTATTGTTTTTGCCCACCAAAAAGCAAAATCGTCCAAGGTTTTATTAGGCATATAGCAAAAGACCGCAGCCTTGGATTCTTGTTGTTTGGAAGCTTTGTCCAATGATTTCAAGAGGTTAGTGCTTCTAATCTTGTGATTATAGCATTGTCTAGTTTACATGTATTAGATACCTGGTTTGTTTGGTTGCTTCCGCTGCGCATGTTCTAACAATAGGTATCAGACGCCGTATTACATCTAACTAGATAATATAATACAGCATGAATGGAGTAATATTAAAACGTGTTGTTTAATGATATATGTTTGGTATGATTATTCTATGTCAAAAACGTTTTTTATTAGTATCTTAATTCTGAAATTATGAATTAATATACACATTCATAAACTTTGGTGTTATATTTAATGACAATCTGTTTAATTACGTTTTTGATGAATACAAATTTGTTTTTTTTTTATAAAAACATGATTGTTTTTTGAATGCTATTAATTCTGTAATTATGGGTTAATACATATATGCATAAACAGTGAATTAAATCTGTTTGAGTTGCATTTTGTCCATAATCAGAGAGTGTTATATTAATAAAAACTTGACTGTTTTGTATGATATTAGTTCTGTAATTATGGATTAATATACAAAATTATGAACAGTGGCATTTTCTTTTAACAGTGAAAAACATACTATTTTTTTTACAATTTTGTCTGAACATGTTTTTATTATTATTATAACAATATTATTATTATTTTGAGTTATGAAATCATGTTTTAACATACAATAGTATATTATGTGATTTGAACAAGTCAAAATAATAAAAACACTCAAAACCGCAAAAAAACAAAATTTTATAAATAGGTCATGATTTTAGAATTCTGAAATTCTGTCGAAATCCGATTGACCTCAAATTTGGTAGTTTCATCGGAAACGGCCCAACTTAAACAACTTTGCTGATGACGTACATCATTTTTTGGGCATTCGAGGTCGTTTAGATGGGGGTTTTGGCTATTTTTATATTTTCTGGAAAAAAAAAATTTAATAAAAAGAATTTTTAAAAGAAATCTGTGATGGTATGGTTCAATTCCCATTGTTTACAATCATGTTTTACAGTAATATAATGAATTCATATGTTGACATATGTCTTTTTCCCCATCGGATAAATTCATTATAGATGATTACTGTAGTTTTGCGTCTAGTTATTTGATTACTTATATTAACTCCCCAACTGAGTTATATGTTGATTCAATGAAACTAGAGTTTATAAAAGTGATATTTACCTGTCTTAAATTAACAGTTTACTCTCCATCTGAGTTGGTCCTGTTTAAATTTATGGGGTTAATATCTTACATCACTCATATATTTTGCATGAAAGTTAAGTTTCCCTAACGAATCTAACTGTTCAATGAGCATGGTTATATGTGTAATGTGCTTTTTTTGAATTTAGTTATTCTAAATACATAACTAATGATCTATTTAGTGTAAATATCTCTCAGTTTAATCATGTTTTCATTCAACCCACTTACCTCAATTCTGAACCAAAACAAGTTAGAAGGACCGAATTATGTTGATTGGAAAAGAAACCTTGATATTGTCTTAACTGCTGAAGGTTACAAATTTGTAATCACTAAGGAGTGCCCAGAAAAACCTGAAAATGCTATTGATGATCAGGTTAAGGCCTATGACAAATGGGTTAAGGCTGATGAGATGGTGCGATGTAACATTCTTGTCTCTATGGAAAATGTTTTGCAACATCAGCATCAGTCTGTAGGGTCTGCTTACGACATGCTTGAAAGTCTCAAAGAGATGTTTGATGAGCAAAATCGTGCAGCTAAGCAGACTTCCATGAAAGCCCTTTTGAACACCAAGATGGCTGAAGGATCATCGGTCAGGGACCATGTTCTGAAGATGATGAGTCTTCTGAATGAACTAGAGGTCTTTGGAGCCTTGATTGATAAGGAGTCTCAAGTTGAGATGGTCCTACAGACTCTGCCTGACAGTTTTCAACAATTTCACTTGAACTATAATATGAACAAAATGGATTTGTCACTAGCGAAATTGTTGAATGAGCTGCAAGTGGCATAGTCTATTATCAAACAACAAGCTCCAGTTGTGGCACTCAATGTTGAGAAAACTTCAGTTTCTAAGTCGAAAGGCAATAAGAAAAAGAAGAAGGCTCAAAAGGTTTTGGCACCTGGTGGTACAGCTGGTGTAAAAAAGCCCAAAGGCAAGTGCTATCATTGCAAGCAACCTAGGCATCACAAGAAGCAATGCCCTGCCTATCTGCCAAAATTGAATAAGCAAGGTAATTCAAATTTAAATGTCATTGAAACTTGTTTAGCGTTTGTTTCTACCATGTTTTGGTGTGTAGATTCGGGAGCCACTAATCATATTTGCACTACTTTACAGGGGTTTCAGGAAACGCGGCGGCTAAGTGAGAATGAAATTTGCGTATTTCAAGCCAATGGCGAGCCAACACCAGCTTTAGCTTTAGGAGATATTAGAGTTTCATTTAGTTCTGATAGAGTTTTAGATCTGAAAGATGTTCTCTATGTACCTTCCATTAGAAGGAATTTAATTTCGGTTTCAAAAATAATGAATGCTGGTAATAATGTTTATTTGCTAATAACTCTACTGTTATTAAGTTTAATAAACGTTTTATCTACATTGATGCTAGAGTACATGACCTTTTTATTCTTGATATATCTCCTCGTGTGCTACAACATGCAAGAGAATTGAATAACATTAATCTGCCACATAAAAGAAAACGTATTTCTGAATTGAGTCAAACTTATTTGTGGCACTTACGTCTAGGTCATATAAATCTAAATAGGATTTCGAGATTGGTCTCTGATGGACCATTGAGTTCATTGAAAGTGGAGTCACTACCAATATGCGAATCCTGTTTAGAATGTAAAAATGACCAAGAGACATTTTCCTTCAAAAGGAAATAGAGCCCGCGATAAATTAGAACTAATTCACTCTGATTTGTGTGGCCCTATGAATATACAAGCAAGAGGTGGTTTTGAGTATTTTGTGACTTTCACAGATGATTACTCAAAATATGGATACTATCTATTGCAATGTAGGTCTGAATGCTTTGAGAAATTCAAAGAATTTAAGACGGAAACGGAGAAACGACATGATAAATATATCAAAACATTGCGATCTGATCGTGGTGGTGAATACCTTTCTGTGAAATTCATAAAATACTTATCAGGTAGTGGAATTAGATCTCAATTATCTTCCCCGAGAACACCACAACAAAATGGTGTGGCAGAAAGAAGAAATAGGACACTTATGGAAATGATTAGATCGATGTTAAGTTATTCTGATTTGCCTTCTTCCTTTTGGGATTATGCTTTAGAAACAACAAATTACATTCTAAATTTGGTTCCTTCAAAGTCAGTACCTTCAACTCCAGTAGAATTGTGGACTGGGCGCAAGCCAAGTTTACGGCACATTCAGCTTTGGGGTTGTCCAACACATGTGCTGAAAGGGAAAGCGGATACATTGTAATCAAGGGCAGAAGTATTCATTTTTATTGGATATCCAAAAGGAACAAAAGGCGGTTTGTTTTATTGTCCCAAAGAAAAGAAGGTAATTGTTACGACAAATGCCAGATTTTTAAAAGAGGACTATTTAATGAACCATATTCCTAGAAGTAAACTAATTTTACAGGAATTAAATAATGGAGTAACTAAAGACTCATCTCTAGAACGTATCCCGGAAGCCAGTATTGACATACCACTGCACTATCGTAGTGGGAGAAATGTCAATAGGCAGCAGATTGCACAAGAGCAATTGCTAGACATCTCACTACCCCAAAGTAGTGGGAGTAATGTTGAGCAACCTCAGATTGTTGAACAACCTGAAAATGTTCTGCAGCCTGCACTCCAGGAAGAAGTTAATGATATCCCAGCACCGCAAGGTGTGGAGGATAACATTGAGGCTTCAGTTCCAGAAAATGATGTTGTGATTCAACAACAAAATCAGCCTCCACCTGTAGTGACTAGTCTTAGTGGGAGAATTATTAGAAAACCTCTCCGGTTTGCGCTCTTGGGAGAATCTTATGATAGAATCCCTGAAGAGCCTAATACAGAACCTATTAATTACGACGTAGCACTATGGGATACAGATGCTGATAAATGGGTTGATGCTATGAAATCTGAAATGGAGTCCATGTACTCCAATCAAGTCTGGGATCTTGTAGAACCACTTACTGGAGTCAAACCCATTGGTTGTATATGAATCTATAAGAAAAAGAGAGGAATGGATGGAAAAGTGCAAACTTTTAAAGATAGGCTTGTTGCAAAAGGGTTTACTCAAAAAGAAGGGATCGATTATGAGAAAACCTTATCGCTAGTAGCCATGCTTAAATCCATTAGGATTCTCTTATCCATTGCTGCTCATTACGATTATGAGATTTGGCAAATGGATGTCAAGACGACTCTTCTAAATAGAAGTCTTTATGAATGCATCTATATGGCACAACTAGTTGGTTTCATTAAAAGTGGAAATTAGCACATGTTGTGTAAATTGAAGAAATCCATTTATGGATTGAAACAAGCTTCTAAAGCATGGAACACTTGTTTTGACGCATCGATTAAAACCTTCGATTTTAATCAATGTGAAAATGAGTCTTATGTCTGTAAGAAGTGGAATGGGGATAAAGTTACATTTTTGGTTTTGTATGTAGATGATATTTTGCTCATAGGAAATAATGTGAGCATGTTGAATTCAGTAAAGGAATGGTTGTCCTCACGTTTCGATATGAAGGACTTAGGACAGGAAGCACATATCCTTGGGATCAATCTTATGCGAGATCGCAAGCAGAGGATATTAGGCTTGTCCCAAGCACTTTATATTGATACTATTCTCACCAGATTTAGCATGCAAGATTCCAAGAAAGGCTTTCTCCCTTTTAGACATGGAATCTCTCTGTCGAAATATCAGTCCCCAAAAAGGACTGATGAGATAGAAAAAATGAAGGCGGTCCTTTATGCTTATGCTGTAGGGAATCTCATGTATGTTATGCTATGTACTAGACCTGATATCTTCTTTGCAGTTGGCATGGTTAGTAGATTTCAGTCTAACCCTGGACGAGAACACTGGACTGTTGTTAAGCATATAATCAAGTACTTGAAAAGGACTAGGGATTATATGTTGGTGTATCACTCAGGTGATCTTGCACCCATTGGCTATACTGATTCAGATTTCCAGTCAGATAGAGACTCTAAAAAATCTACCTCAGGATATGTTTTTACCTTAGGAGGTGGAGCCATAAGTTGGAGGAGTATCAAGCAATCACGTGTTGCTGATTCCACCATGGAAGCCGAATATGTGGCTGCATCTGAGACAACTAAAGAGGCTGTTTGGCTCAGGAACTTTCTAAAAGAGCTTAATGTAGCTCCTTCGATTCAAGCACCGATTGTACTTTATTGTGACAATAGTGGTGCAGTTGCAAACTCGAAGGAACCAAGAAGCCATAAAAGGAGTAAACATATTGAGCGTAAATATCACTTAATTCGGGACATAACTCAAAGAGGTGATGCAAGAGTGTTGAAGATTGCGTCAGAGGACAATTTGGCAGACCCGTTTACGAAGAGCTTGACACAGAAGAATTTTGACAAGCATGTAGAAGGAATGGGTGTTAGAGTAGTAGACGCATGGTTATGACTCTAAGTGGGAGATTGTTGGGATATACTATTAACCATGCGGTTTAGACATAGTATTTTATTTTATTCTTTATGGAACAATTATATATTTAATTTATTCAATTCAATAAAGTACTATTTTAAATAGATCATTTGTTACATGTGTGTCCTTTTAGTTATGTAGTAGACAATTTAGTGTATGGAGTCTTAGCTCATGCACAGAAGATTAAATTGTTGGTTCTCATAATTAATAAATATTGTTCACAATCAAAGATATTATTGGACAAAATATCTTGATGACTGTAGCACAAGATTATAGTATAATTTGTCTTGATTATGGGAGTGGTTTTACTCCGGTTTCTTTTGCTAGTATACTCAGTGTATATTGAACGGATCAAGTAGAGAAAATATATTTTTGTACTGAATATATAAAATATTTTCTCTAATTCATTAAATGAGCTTATACTCCTAATCTTGATATAATTATTATGATCAATGTAATTTGTTTATTGTTTTGATTTATCAAAAGGTACGACTCTATTCTGAGTGAGTGTAAGCCTAACAGATTGGACAATAACGAATAACATTTGTGAGTAATAATTAGTTGATAGAATCCTTGACTCGGTTTTGAGTTTGATGATACCCCTTTATATAAGCTTATAAGTTTTCATGTGAAAACCCAGCCGGTGGATTTTGTATCAGTCACATGAAATAGTTTAAGCGGAATTGTAAAGGATTTAATTAGTTGATTAAATTAAATTTTCAGTGATTTAATTTGATTAACTGGTATTTGAGATCTTAACATGGGGAGTTGAAATAAGTGTTATTGAATTTTCGAAATTCATACTGAGGAGTTCAATTGTAGTTTTTTAGTGGAATAAATTACAATTAATTATAGTAAGAATTAATTCATGCTAATTTCGAATTAATGCTATAATTGGTAGCCTCTTATTATTTCTATGGTCCCTGCTATACCTAGTAAAAACCTGGACAAGACTTGAGTAAAAAGTGACTTGGGAGAAAAGTTATCCGTTAGAGTTAGAGTAGGATTCTACTTGTGCAAGTAGAATCCTACACGTTTTTGGAAGACAATTTTCGACCAAAAATAACTCTACTTAAGTAGGACGAATTTCACCTAATTACTTACTTTCAGAGTTGTATTGTTTTTGCCCACCCAAAAGCAAAATCGTCCAAGGTTTTATTAGGCATATAGCAGAAGACTGCAGCCCTGAATTCTTGCTGTTTGGAAGTTTGTCCAACGATTTCAAGAGGTTAGTGCTTCTAATCTTGTGATTATAGCATTGTCTAGTTTATATGTATTAGATGCCTGGTTTGTTTGGTTGCTTTCGATGCGCATGTTCTAACACAATTAAAAATATCCTCAAAGGGACACCATAATGAGTAATGTCGTGTATTTGAATCAGAGGCGAATCCAGAATTTAAAGTTTATAGGCTGAACTTTTAAAATTTTTAGTATTGAATCCATTATATTTTAAAATTATGAGTTCATCTCTACTATTTTTATAATTTTAATAAATTTTTAAATCGCGTAAAAAATTATGGGTTAGTTTACACTACATCCGCCCCATGTTGGAATCTCACTATTCGCTGTACAGTTGAGCGTTTTCCTTTATTAACCAGTACGTGAAAGAGACTCAATACTAATTCAAAATGACTCTATTTACATCAGAACCCATAAGTATGTAACTTTTTCGAATTAATCCAACTGTCGCATCTTTTTTCCTTCTCAGAATTCAATTTCAACATGACACCAAGTGAAAGGTATCCTTTTGTTCATTACAAATTAGTTTCAGGACTTAAATATTTTTTACTACTTAATGAGCTACTTTCAATTAAGGGATCCTTATATAAATATAATCAGATAGATTTGTTATTTATTTTTTCTAGTCGATATACATAGATCATGAACTGATTATATATTGTATATAAATTATATTTATATTATATATTTACTAATTATTTTTAATTTAAGCGATTGCATTTGACGATTATTTAAATTAAGTACCCAAAAAATTGTTCAAGACAAAGGGAAAAACATCATTCCCACTCTGAACAATCTTAAGAAGATGATCTAAATGGAATAATCAAAAAGCAGAGTAAAATTGTACGGTACAATTTGTACCCAATGAAAGGATGGCGACAAATTTAAATTGGGAAATCCTCTCTGCATCAAAATCAAAAGCATCTTACAAAGTAAGGCACTGTCAACCTCAATGCCACGTGTTTCTCTTATTTAGACTGACCTAACATGACTCATGCTTGTCATCTTTTCTTCTCTACATTATTAATTTAAAAAAATAAACATTCACCTCATACTATTTGAATTCAGTTAGCTTATTTTATTATAAATTTGAAAAAAAAAGGTTCAATTCTTGAGTAGTAAGTATAATATTTTGCAAAAGTTCAAAAACCAGCAAATACCTGAACTTGAGTTCAAGGCAATGTGAAAGAGAAGGCAAGTCAACAAATATAATTAAATTAAGAGAAACTAGTAATATGAAATTGAAATTCAGTAAATATATAATTGAAGGCTGAGCAAACAATATTTACTATTAAATCGAGGAGACAGGACACGTCCCTGTGCTGGAACTCCATCCCTATTCCCTCACAAGAAACAAGAAAGGAAAAATTTCAAATCTTGAGGAAGAAAACTATGCGGGTACTCAACCATATATAGCATACATTCCATCGCACATTATTGGTGTCAAAGTGGAGGTTATCTCCTCAATCTTTGTATTTATTAATTGTTTTTGGACGAATGCGTATTTTTGTCACCTTTTTTTTTTTTGGAGGAAGAGGATTGAGTAGCAATATCATGCATGGGAATAATATATATCTCAAACTTTAGTTGTACATTTTTTTATTTTTTATTTTTGGCTATTTATGATTGGAACGGATCTTTAAACAGGTTTCGAGTTTTACATCGTTGTTTGGACGGTATTTAGTTGAATAAATAAAGAGTATATTGTATTTGTAATAAGTGAGGTTGTACGTTGTAGCCAAGCATTTGCAGACATGCATCCAATTCAAAGTAATAAAAGTGGTATTAATTAGACAAACTATATGAATGACTTTGTTAAACCTATTATGAAGCTATTAAATCTTTTAAACCTAACTACTTATTCACCAGCTTATTTACTGACCCAACTACTTATATCACCAGATTATCAAATTTTTGTATATATATAGGGTTGGTTAATACTATAAACTTTTGGTTTTTGGTAATCCACCTAAGCTACTAGACGGGAAATTTATTAACCTACAAATTAAAAAATCAATAATTGACTATTTTACCGTTAGTTTCGTCTTTTGGGATGAAAACAAAAATTGTAAGAAGGGTTTCAGATCACATCCTGAATATTATTTGTAGGTGAAGTTTTTAAGTATCTGTTTGGTCGCAATCTTGGTTATAAAACTTAAGAAGGTAGGGGACCAAATATGAGAGACTAGGATATTGGTACTTTTTGGAGGCTCCAAAAGTTTTCTATGGTCCAAGAAAATGACAGTAAATATTTGGATACTTTGAGTTTATACGGTATGTATTGATGATATAAAAATTATTTAATTTACTCTGATTATTTATAATATAATTAATTACAGATAAATTTTTGGAATAATCATCATTGTTAGTTTGATAAACTTATGTGATATAGTTGAACTGTTATTGCAAGTTACATGATATGTTAATGGTGTAAAAGCTCTTTAAACTAAGCAGTGATGGTAATAATAGGATTTCGTCTCAATGTCTCAGAATTGTAAAAAGGTATTCCCAAAGGAATTTTTACCTATATATATATATATATATATAGGTAT
>ML428418.1:265088-288016 GCA_005239525.1 Nicotiana knightiana
CTTAACTATGATCGATACCGACAATCAAGCATGAACATACAAAATTTCACATTCTTTCCCTTCTTTAAACATGCCCAAGTATAACAATTTAATCAATCATACCAACAACCTAATCGCAACCACCAAACCTTAAGAGTCAACTTGTAACCACTAAGCCCTCTCAATTCACGCACCTACCCAACAGGAAATTTTACAACGTTACCAATCGTTCATGAGATTATGTGCCCTCACCAACAAGCAAAAGAGTGAATATAAATAGTCCTCACATTCAAATATGCTTTTGAACATAATTTAAGGACATCACACAATTGAACAAATGCCCTCACTCTCACAAAGAATTCATATGCATCCCGTGGTCGTACCATAAGCTCGCCCGTAGTGTAGATCTCCACTAATTCAAGTTAGCCAAGTCTAGGATCAATTAGGACTTTTAAGGTTGTAATGTAGGCTAAAGGACGGGTAGGATATATTTAGGAATAGTGACTATCCCTCCTAAGCACTTTAATACACTACCTTCACAATTCAACACATATTCTTCTCAACCAATTCATATTCAACATAGCCCTTTTTCAATTAAGCACTTCTATATATTTTTACTAGCACACATCAATAGAAACTTGGAGGTGTGTATCTTTTTGTACATACTTTCATTGTTCAATCAAATAATTCTTTCAAAATTCACTAAATACAATAATCACAACCAAAAGAACAAATTTGGGTATCCCCCGAATACATAAATAAAAAGGAAGATATAGGAGCAAAATGACTTAATGAAAATGTTTGATTTATGAGGTTCTTTTCTGGATTCCTTTTCCTTTTCGAGGAATAAACTTATGCTATATGTTGTTGGATTATTGTCATTGATCATATTGTTTAGCTTTTTCGCCTAGAGAAGAAAGGTTGTGGAATCAAGCACTAGCTGTTAGTTTATTAAAAAATTTCATTGACAGACACTAAAAAATTCGAAGCTTTGAATATGAAAATTAGATTTTGCGAAATTATTATTATTTTGGGTTGGGTGTCACTATAAATGATTGGGGATATTATTTGGAGTTTATATCTTAATTTTGAGTGAATTTGGTGAATATTCAAGTTGGTTTTGGCCGAATTTAAAGATTGAAACTTGAGAAAGAAGACATAAACAAATTGTATATATTTTGTATGTCGGAAATAAAAAGTTATAAACAACACAAAAATATGAACAAATTGTATATAAATTATAGTTTTTTACCGGATTTCTGTACAGAAACATTGCATTTTGATCGGATTTGTATATATTTTATAAGAAAACTTTAATTTCTTTTAGTAATTAATAGAAAAACTTAAATAAACCGGGTAAATAAATTTAAATTTCATTTGTATACGAAAAAGTCCCATTCCAAAAGTCCGTAATGACATGAGAAAATTGAGTAATATATAAATGCTCTAGGACGGGTCTAAAACTATGTAGGTGGACCATTCAAATGGGATAGTATTATTGCACAAATAGAACCCTAGCTTGCAAAACATTTATTCAAGCCCATGTGAGCAATAAAACTTAGACCAAACTAATAATTAAATTAGAAATGGCAAACCACAGGTGTATGTTCATGAGATACAGGGGCCATAAGTTATTTGAGCATACTAACGTGTTTTATGATATCAAGGCAAACACTTAACTTTTATTGTTCGATCTAACAACCTAATTATTAGATATTCAAATTAGTTGGATTTGGATCTAACTAATCCACTGGTGCAACTGTGAAAATAAGTTTTGAATTATTTGTTCGTCGTTGGTTAATGTAATCATTGACTTATTAGCCATATCATTAATGTACATTTTAACCAGAAAAAGAAAAAGAAAAAGAAAAAGAAATCAAATCCATGCATGCAGATGATACAGTTTCCCCACCGCTTTATAACTTTAATTATTAAATCAAGGGAGTCAAGATTTAGTAATTTGATTTTGACCCTTAAAGATTTTATATTTGATCTTCCAGTTCCTAGGATACTAAGCAATCTTGAGCATCTCCACTTTAAGTACTGATTCCTAGTATTAGTAACAAAAACTAACTGAACTAATAATTAATGATGGCTCCAAAAGCAGTGCGTGACCACTAAGTAGAGAGCTTATGTGTGATTAATCTATCTCTAACTACAGCTTTACTCATGAAAATTAACCCTAGCTCCCTAGCCTACACACCTGGAACTTGGAAGACACTTAGCTATCAAGGTGATTAAACAATACTAATTATATGTTAGAAAATGTATGACTTTACCCCATTTATATTTTGAGAATTCCCATATAATTAAGTTCAAGAAGTATACGTACTGTTTGAAACCAAGAGAATCCAACGGAAAAACAGGTGCAGCATGTGCAAATTTGTCATCACATTACATGGCAATATTTGGTATATATACAAAGGTGTCCTACAAAAAAGATTATCAAAATATATACTTAGCTTAGCTTGTGGGGAGAAAGTCATCGGGAATAGCTTCTACCCAATTACCAATTGCTAGCGTAAGAAATATTCTTGATTGTATTATTCGAAAACTTTATTATTTTTGGTTAAATATATCGATAATATTATTTTATTCTTTTATAACGATAGCATTCGGATCAACTTAAATGCATGCACTTTCTAGCAATATTTGTTGTTTATATACTCGTAATCTGAGTTAAAAATAGCATGATTCAACCAAAGAATGTGTAGTTGATTGACTCCGCAACAAACATTTGGAGGGCTAGTTTTTCAACTTCACCATTACTTTTGGGGAATACTACTTAAGATGGTAATTCTCAATAAACTTTATTTTGTTTGTTTTGGTGAAATAGGTTTAGAATTAAAGTAACGAAATGTTTGATATAAAATTTTACATTAACTCATGATTTATCAAATTGCCACATGATATTCATAGCTTCTTTATTTTTCTTTTTGCACTTTTTTTTAAGTAAGTACTAATTGCTTAAAGATGTTGACCTTTGTTAATGATATCTCAAGTCACTGCTGACCGTTATGTAAGAGGTGGAGAACATCATTTTAAAACGTTGGGAAATGGCTACATGTCTAGTTCCAAAGGGACAATATCTTTGATTTATGTACTCAATTAAGTGCCCTAATTTTTTTTGCTTTTATGGGTAAATGTAAAACTCTTCTAAGTATTCAGCGTGAAAATTTTCAAAGTATATCATGGTTTTTGCTTTGAAATAAAGTACTCAAATGCACCTTTGCGGCCGCCGTCTCCTACTTCCCATCTTAGGGTGTCATTAGGAATGAGAGTTTGGAAAATGAGTAAATAACATCGGACTGGCATTTCCTTTTGAAAGTAGAGATTTTTTTATTTTTATACATTATTTAAAATTTTATTACGAAAAATATTAATATTTTGATATTTATCCGACCTAAATATATTTTAGTTACAAAATATATATAAATTTGTACTTTCAATCAAGGGACTTCGTTACACCATTTTTCTTTTTTCTCTCCTCTCTCCCCTCTTCTCTTCGGCCTAATACGGTAACTTGTGAAATTTTGTGATAACGTGCTACAAGCCATTAATTAAAGATGAATGGTAACTTGTGAAATAGAGTGATAAAGTGCTTAAATTAAAATTACGTGAACATGTATAGATGTCTAAATAGTTGGTTAAATTGACCTATAACAACATGTAATTTATGGTAAGATTAACTCGAGAAATTGAGTTATAACAAGCTATAACAGGTTAACATATAACTTAAATCCAAAATATATAATGCTAAAACAAGGAAAAAATTGCCTAAATTTCCGGGTAATCAAAAGTTTTGTACACGGAATGAAATATGTTATAACACGAAAAGGATATGTAACAAACAAAAGAAAAACAAAGGCTCTAAATACGGTGAGTCCCACATATTTTATACAAATTGTCTTTTATATATTTTATAGCTGATTTATACATAATAAAAATAAATTTTATATAATTAATTATATATTATACAACTTATCTACAAATTTCTTACATTATTTCTATATAGTTAAATACAACTGCAATATCATACAACTTAAATATAATTTTTATACATATTTTATATAACATGTCTTTTGTTATTTTGTATCTGATTTATACATAGTAAAAATAAATTACATACAACTAATTATATATTATACAACTTATTTACAACTTTCATACATTATTTTTACCAGTTATATACAACTACAATATCATACCACTTAAATACAATTTTTATACAATATTGTTCAACTTTTACAATATTTAAATAAATAAAAAAAACATAATACAATTTTATTACAACTTTACTACAATTTCGTAAGTATAATGTATGTCATGTCTTCTTCTTCTTCTTCTTCTTCTTCTTCTTCTTCTTCTTCTTCTTCGAGTTTCAATCTGAAATTCAGCCAAAATCAAGTCTAACATTCACTAAAACACCCTCATAATTGAGATATAAACTCCAAATAATATTCCCAATTGATTGCAACAACACCCAATCCAAATAAATAATGGTTTTGAAAACCCAAATTCGAATTCAAAGCTTCAAAGCTTTTTAATGGCTGACAATGGTGGAATTGCTGCTTTCTTTTCCTTTGCTCTACATAACTGGAATTAGGGATTGAGAGAGAGAGAGAGGGAGCGCCAGAGGGAGATAGAATAAAGATGAGAATTAATTGATTCATAATATAAAGGGATACTCATTTAATTCCTAAAGTGTATATAATTGGTAAATTTATATATAGCTAATTTAATTGTTGCTAAAAAGGACATGAAATCTAAACTTTTAGCATTCACAATTCACAAACACCAAACGAAATTAGAATATATGAATACTCGAATAACATGAGAATAGTACAGGACTCACACAAGGGATATACTTGATTTATACGGCTACAGATTAAAGGAATTTAAGTTCTTTCCACAAATTGAACTTTCTAGTTATACTTCAGAATAACGCCTCATAAATTCATCACTATATATACAAACTTAAAAAAACGACAAAAATTTTCCCATCTTCTAGTAACTTTTTTTTTCCTTGCAGAATATTTTAGAGGGAAAGATAAGGAAAATAAAAGAAAACGATAAATGAAAATCTTTTAGACCATTATAAAGGAGCAATCAACGCATTATTAATACCGAAGAGAAAGGTTTTTATGAGAAATTTGATGAAAATGTGAAATCATGTTTTAAAACTCATTTGAGTTGACTTCGGTCAACGTTTTGAGCAAACGGACCCGGATCAGTATTTTGACAGTCCCAGTGGATCCGCATCGTGATTTTGAAATCGAGCGTATTCCCGGAATCAAATTCGAAAGTGTCTAACTTAATTTATCATAATTTGTTGAAAACTAGAAGTTTAAAGGTTTAAAGAATTCATAAGTTCGACCGTAGTTTGACTTTGTTGCTACCGGATTCAGATTTCGGTTCCTGAACTTGGTATAAGTCTGTTACAATATTTTATGACTTGTCTGTAAATTTTTGTGTAAAACGGAGTTGATTTGAGGTGATTCAGATGTCCGGTTGAAAAATTGCATATTCTTAAGCTTCATTAAAAATTTCATTTGTGTTGGTGTCTGATTCAAAGTTCTAGGTGTTATTTCGACATTTTGATTGCACGCGCGAGTTTGTATGATATTTTTAGACTTGTGTGCATGTTTGGTTTGGAGCCCCGAGGACTCGGGTGAGTTACGAATAGGCTACAAATGGTTTCGAACTTAAAAAATTTCTGATTTTTTTACTTCTGTTGGTTACTGATGTGTTCTTCTTCGCGATTGCAAGATACTCCCGCGATCGCGAAGAATAATCTGGGTTGGGGAGGCTTTGGTTCATCGCGAACGCAATGGCTGGTACGCAAAAGTGAAAGCGAAGCTTTGGGGGGTCGCCCTTCGCGAACACCTAGTGTTGAGGGACCTAGGAAGGGCAGTTGTGGTTTGCTCTACGCGAACGTGAGCCCTAGCTCGCGAACGCGAAGGCCCGGGGGAGAAGCCTTCGCGAATGCGTGAGGAACCTCGCGAACGCGTAGGCCATTTGGGCCGTTGTGTATTGCGAACGCGAAAAAGGCCTGACGCCCAGACCTTAAAATATTTCAAAGTCGGGATTTCACTCATTTTTCACCATCTTTTTCGTTAGAGCTCGGCCTAGAGATGATTTGGAGGAGAAATTTTATCACCTTTTCATAGGTTAGTATACTTTAACTTATTTTCTTCCATTTCCATTATCACCCATTAATTTCTAGCCTTAATCTCTGTTCTTTCATGGTAGAAAATAAGGGATTTGCGAAGAATTATTTTGCAAATTCCAAATTTGGACCTCAAATTGAGGTCTTTCAAAACTAATTACATAAACGGGCTCGGGGTGAATTGGTGTTCGGTCCAAAAACGGGCCCGGAGTTGACATTTGTTAACTTTTTCAATAATGATCTAAATTGTATTTTTTTCATTCGTGGGTAGTTTTGAAGACTTATTTTGAATTGTTTGGTTAATAAATTGCTAGATTTGGTTGGTGTGGAGGCTTGTTCGAAAGGTAAGGCCGTGGTTGAACTTTGAGTTGATTGCAGAGTGAGGTAAGTGTGGGGTCTAACGTTGATTTGAGGGAATTAGAAACCTTGAGCTATGTGCTATGTGAATTACAAGTGTAACGGCGTATATACAAGGTGACGAGTGTATATATGCCGTCAAATTACTTATTTTCATGCTTTTCCATATTTCATTAATTACTTATTTCCATGATTTAACCGTTACATTACATGTTTTTCATATCCTCATTGCTTGATATTATGTCTTGTCTTCATGCCTTAATTTCTACATACTTATTAGACCTCCATGTAATAATTTCTACTTTCCATTTAGTATTTCTTGTATTAAAATGACTATCCCCTCCCTGATTCCATACTTATTTACTACTTGTCTCGATTTGTTTTCCTTATATATCTAAATTGTCTTATGCCTTATTGCCCTTATAGTTTCGTATTAATTGTTGCCTTCATTGAAGTAGTTTCACTTGTACGTATTGTCAAAAGTAGATACCGTTAAGTTGGTAAAGTTGAGACATCCGAGTAGTTCGAGCCTCTTGATTCTCTTGATGTATGATATCTTGTAAATCTTAGTCGTTGAGTTCTATTGTTAATTGACATTGCTTGGGGAGCGGGTTGCACGACGCAATGGAAAATTGAAAAGAAATGAATTGAAAAGGCGGAATAAGGATGAACTATGATATTGACAGATGATTATATGGAGGGATCGGGTTGCGCGCCACAACAGATTTGTTTAAAGTTTATAGTGTGAGATCGGGTTGCACGCTGCAACATGTTGATGAAAGTTATATTTGTTGTGATTGTTGAATTGGCCTCGATTGTTGAAATGAGTTAAATGACTGGTTATTCGGGACTCTCTGCTGGTTGATTTGAGTTTCGTTGATGCGAGTTACCTGCTTTATTTCTATTCATGTCTTTCTTTATTATTATTGTTATTGCATACATGTTAATGTAAGTGATCCTCCTTAGCCTCGTCATTACTTCGTGGAGGTTAGGCTCCGCACTTATAGAGTACATGGGTCCAGTTGTACTCATACTACACTCTGCACTTCTTGTGCATATACCGGAGTTGGTCCCAACGACGTACAGTAGACTTGCTCGGATCCAGCTACTCGGAGGAGATTTGAGGTATATATGCACGACATCCGCAGCTCTGTAGTCCCCTTCTACTTCTTTTAGCTGTTCATTTGATTCAGACAGTTATATTTATTTCAGATCATTATTTGGAGTATCATAGACGCTCATGTATTCGTGACACCAGATCCAGGGTTGTATTTGAATTTCGTCACTTATTAGCTTATTTATCTTGTTTACTATTCAATTTCTTTATTGTATCGTATTTGAAGTTTGTTAAAAATAATTAATAAATACATCTAACGTTGGCTTGCCTAGCAAATAAAATATTAGGCGCCATCATAATTCCAAATTCCGGATTGTGACACTATAGTGGCATCACATGCACACTCTTAAAAAAGTGAATTAATTTCAAATATTAGGATTAAAAAGTTTAATCATAAGATCTATCGGGAAAGGAATAATACACAAATCAACTCAGCTCTATTTGTGACTAATGTTCCTCCTAGAATTTATTCGTCGTTGTTGAATGTTTGCCATCCAATACATCATGGACAACCTTATCGTTAACTGTTTATATATTTGAACTAAAAAGAAAGAAGAAAAAAAGAAATCAAATCCATGCACACACAAGCATGCAGGTGATATAATGTCCCCACTCCCACCGCTTTATAACTTTATTATTAAATCAAGGGAGTCAAGATTTAGATTCTGACCCTTAAAAAAATAATATTTGATCTTTCAGTTCCTAGGATACCAAGCCATCTTGAGCATCTCCACTTAAATAATCTGATTGCTAGTATTACTAATTAACATAAACTAATAATTAGTGATGTGATTAATCTATCTCCACCTACAGCTTTACTCATGCAAATTAACCCTCTCTCGAATCGGCACCTGGAAGGCGGCAGCAGAATCAAAAATTTTTACTAGAGGATTAATCAAAAAGAGAAAAGAAAGTTTTTTTGTTTGTTGAACAAACAGGAAATATATATATTAATAACTAAATAACATCAATTACATTTGGTTCAGAGATCATGTCCCGAAGGACACACTTGTTACCCAAGCTTGCTAAAAGTTTATAAGCTTAAAAAAAAGGAGTTTTTTCTCCATAGCATGACCTTTAGTTTCTTTTTCAAAAATAAATATTACATCATAAGGAGGGCAAACAAAAATTTTCTTTCTGCCCTTGTATTTGCTAGTGCTACCATCCACCCAAGCATCTCTACTTCCTTGTTTCCTGTCTCTTCTTGATAGTTCATGAGTTGTCCTATTCCCCTGCCTGAAGATGTGCCGCAGGATAACCTTCTTCTGGTGCATTAAGTACCTGCAGTCATTTACAAATTTGTTAAACAAATTACTACCTTTATGCATGGTCTGGACTACCTCCATGCAGTCTGTCTCCATTTCGAGGGGAAATAGATTCCATTCTTTTGCTAATCTGAGTCCTTCTCGTAGGGCTTTCATTTCAGCCGCTATTGAGCGATTTGCATATGCCATTTGGTAAAGCCAACAATCTAGTTACCATGTGCATCTGTGATAACACCACATATGCCACAATCTTGGTTATGAATTTTAAAACTAGCATCTATGTTAAGTTTGAACCAGCCCTTTGGGAGTTTGTCCCATTTAATATTGATGAGTAATTTCTGAGGGTATATTGTATTCTTCTCAGTGAGATGTTTAAATTCAAGAGCTTTTTGCCAGGCTAGAGATTCATTGACGGGGTTGGTGGTATTATTATGATTGTTGTTGTTTCTATTAATCCAAATTTACCATATGATGAAAGGGAAAAGATTGATCCAGTGTAGAGACGAATTGGTCATAGGATAATTTAGATCTTTTATTTGGGGGAGCCAGTGTTTATTATTAGAGAAGTATTTATTTCTCAGTTCAGTACATTCCCACAATGTTTGGACGGCTAGGCACTCAATGAAGATATGTTTAATAGATTCTTCAATAGGGAATTTGCATAGAGGGCAGTGAAGGTCTATATTGAGGCCAATTTGTGGGAGGTACTTTCTACAAGGGATGCATTCAGGGAGGCATTGCCATAGAAAATATTTAATTTTGTTAGGGCATTCAAGTTTCTATATCCAGTAAAAATCTATGTCATTCTTAATAGTGGATTCAAGAAGTGTGTAACACGATTTAGTAGTAAAAATTCCTCTCATATTTAGAGACCAAATAGGAATATCATTATAAGGACCTCTAAGACGAATTTTTATGTTTTCTATATTAATTTGGAGCTGGGTGGGGATTTCAAAGGACAACCCATCCATATTCCAGTTGCTACCATCGTAGATATCCCTAATTTTTGTTATAAGGTCTTTCTTGGAGGGGGGATCTATTAAGGAACTTCTAAGATTAATCGAGTGGGTAATCCAGTTAGTATCCCATATATTAAGATTGGATTGGAAATGAAGGGACCAAGTAATGCCCTTAGAGCAGATTTTCCAACCCTTGCAAATGCTTTTCCAACCAAAAGAAGTAGTTGATTTTGTTTTACTAGTACCATAGTAGGAAATAATCAATTTGGCCCATGTAGTTGTGATTTTTGTAAGTATACGCCAACTTAAGCTAGCTAAAGTGCAAATTTTTTTATTTTTGGCATTATGAATACCTAGACCACCATTTTGCTTTGGTTGGCATATTGTTGGCCAACTTTCAAGGTGAATCTTCCTTTTTTTCTGTAGAGCTACCCCAAATGAAATCCCTTTAAATTTTATCAATCTCTTTAAGGGTTTGTTTAGGAAGGAAGGTGTATTGCATGTAGTGGTTAGAAATAGAATTTAAGCACGAAGTTGAGAGAGTAGTTTTTCCTGCTAAATTAAAGAAATTTAATTTTCAGGAAGCTAATTTATTTCGCATCTTGTCAAGAAGGAATTGGTAGTCTCTAGGTTTTGGGTTATGGGTTAGAATAGGAAAACCTAGATAGGTGCCAAAATTGGTGCTCCTTTTTATACCAAGGCTAGAGGTAATATCTTTGATGAGGGAGTCTTTACAGTTTGGGGAGAAGATAATTTTTGATTTGGTGGTATTAATACACTGGCCTGAAAGAGTGCAAAAAAGGTCTAAGCCGTATTTTATGGATTCTTCGGATTTGTCATTTGCTTTAGCCATTAAGGTAAGGTCATCTGCAAATAACAAATGAGATATGCTAGGGCAGTTGTTCTCCAAGGATATGGGGTCCCATTTCTTAATATCTACTTGGTTATCAATATACCTGGTAAGCATTTTCAAACAAAGAATAAAAATATAGGAGGATATGGGGTCTCCTTGTCTAATTCCCCTACTTGGATGAAAGTAATTTGTGACAGATCCATTAACAATAATAGCTATGCTGCTGATAGAGATGCAACTTAGAATTAATTTGGTAAACTTAGGAGGGAAATTGAACTATTCAAGGGTATATTGAACAAAAGACCATTCCAATCGATCAAAAGCCTTTTTCAGGTCTATTTTGAGAATCATGTGGCCTTGATATCCCTTCAAATTTTTAAATTTTGAAATCAATTCTTGAATAATGATGGCATTATCAGAAGCTCTTCTATTTTTCATGAAGCTAGCTTGATAAGGGCTTATAAGCTGATCAAGTAAGGGTTTTAGCCGGTTAGCAAGAATCTTGGTAACTAGTTTGTAGATAGTGTTGCATAAGCCAATAGGTCTAAATTTATTGATGTTATTGGCATTATGAATTTTTGGAATAAGACAGATTAAGGTTTTGTTCAAATCAGGAGGTATGACTTGGGTGGTGAAAATATTTTGGCAAAGAGCCCTAACAAATTCACCTATTTGGTTCCAATATTTTTGGAAGAAGAAGGTATGGAGACCATCAGGACCGGGGGATTTGAAAGGTTTAAATGAAAAAATTGCCTTTTTAATTTTCAAGTCCATTAGGAGTGAGTATAAAATTCCTAAATTAAGATTGTTTCTAGTAAAGCATTTTCCAATGGGTTTCAACCTATTAGTTTGAGAGTGGGAGGTGGTGAATGTTGAGCGGAAATGTTTTTGGACATGGGACATAATTAGAGCGTGGTCATTTATCCAGTTACCATTAGCATCTTTAAAGTAATTTATTTTATTTCTTCTTCTTCGGTTTGTGGCCACGACATGAATGAATTTTGTATTTGCGTCTCCTTCATTTAGCCACTGAACCCTGGACCTAAGTAATAGTCCTCTTCAATTATGAGAATGTCATTGTATTCATTCTTAAGGTCAAATTCAAGATTTTGAAGGAAAGTACTTGTAGTATATCTATCTAGTTGAGTTTTGGATACCTTGTAGCCTAGCAAGTAACTTTCTTTTTTTGCCCATGATGTTGCCAAAAGTGGTATTCTTCCATTCCATTAATTTATCAATAAAGTTAGAGCTCGCCTTAAAATAGTCATTACTATTCCAATCATTTTTAACAAGAGTGAGGAATTCCGGATGCTTACGCTAGTAGGTTTCAAGTCTAAAGGGAATTTTTTGAATAGACCTATTTTTGGGAATGAGTTCTATTAGGATAGGGTTATGATCCGAATGGGTCCTAGGGAGATGGATTATAGAGCTTTTAGGGAAAAGATTAAGCCATTCCTAATTACCAAAGACTTTATCCAATCTTTCCATGATCAGACCTTTTTTATTATGCCTACAATTAGTCCAAGTGTATTTACTTCCTTTGAACCCTAGATCAAGCAAATTACAATTGTTTAGTTTGAACCAAATATATTTAGCTCTTTTATGGGTTTACCACCATATTTTTCATTAGAAGCTAAGACATCATTAAAGTTACCACCTATTAACCAAGTACCTTTATAGGATTTGCTTATATTTTCTAAGTTGTCCCACGTAGTATTTCTAGTAGAAGCACAAGTACTAGCATAGATTGAGGTAAAAAATCAAGGTTTACGTATGGGTGTTACCTCAATAGTTGCATGAATTTCCTGATTTCTACGAACAACATTTTGGACATTGATAATCTCATCCTTCCACATCATAACCATGCCTCTTGATTGGCCCTCCGATGGAACTTCAATCATGTCTGTGAATCCAAAGGTATCAAGCAAAGTTGTATGGTTGGACATCCTAGTCTCCAATAATGTGACCATGCAGGGCCTATGGGTGTCAACCATCTCCCTAAAGTTCCTCCTAAAATAATCATTACTACCCCCATGAATTTTCCAAATGATAAAGTCAGTTGCACGATTCATTGATGGATTTATCTCTGCATGTCCCCACTCCCCATTCTCCCGTATCCCCCCCATGAGGACTGGATTCCTTCGTAAGGATGGAACTAATATCATTGCCTTGTTCCCCACTGTTGGATCGTGTGGGGGACAGATATCCATCGAGCATTTGAATAGATACATTTGACAACTGAGAATGTGCCTCTTCTCGTGCCTTTCTGTGAATATAATTTTTTTTATTCCGTCTAGGTTTGAGATTTCTTGAATTTGTCCTAAGTTTAGGTTTAGGGGGACATCGTCCTCCTCCATTTCTGCTTCCACGGGACCTGGTATGGGGTCTGCTTGGTGTGGTGGAGATACTGGAGGAGGGGAGATGGTTGGGGGACTTCCTGGTTCACTTGGTTGCTGTCCTATGGGAGAAATATTGGATTGAGTTGAGTGAACATTTCCGTGGGAAATAAAGGTAGGTCCAGTAGTGCATTCTGAGGGTTTATTGGGTTGAACTGAGGGGGCATATTCCACTGTGCTCTCATCTCTTGGGCCATTTGAGGATTGAGGGAGGGGCTCATCAGATGGATGATGTTGTTGAGCCAAACTTGATTGAGATAATTGTTCATGGCTAATCTCATACCTTCCGTTATGATCTGGGCAAGATATTGTGTGTTGTGGAGTATCACTATGGCCTCTTGGCCATTGGTTGGTACAGTGAGGGATATTGCATGACCCATAAGCCCTAGTTCCATCCAACTGGAGGGTTGGTAATCTTGGGATTGGGGTGATTGAGAATAAATTATTTGAGAATGATCTTGGGGTGAAGAGGTGGAATGTTTTCCATGTTTAGAGGTGTATGTTGACGTAGGATTTGGATTAAACGTTGTCTCCTTCGTAGGGATGAGGGGGTCCTTGGCATTTTGAATGGAAGTAGAAGTAGTTAATGAAGTGGTAGTAGGCGTGGGGTGGTAACCAAAGGGAGAGGGCAACGGATTGGGGGAGAGATTAAATATTGCCTTTTCCAAGCTTGTGTCTTTTGGTTGCTCAAGAATGTCATTTATAGATGTTTTAGTTACTTTTTTTTGGCTTTCAAGGTGTTTGTCCATTTGCTTCCATCTTCAATATCCATTGCCATTTTACTAACATGCGGAAGGGCACTCGATTTGATAAATCCTACGGAAGGATTTTGTGAGAATTTTTCGGTTAAATCCATATTATGGAAAGATTTTTGGTTTATGGAAGGGTGCATGGTAGTAGAGGAGTGATTATTATCAGGAATACTATTGTCCATGAGGAGATTATTTTGTATGGCATTGGAATTATCAATGGACATAGTAGAATTATTGTCCACGTAGGACTCGTTTATACAAGTGTCCTCTAATCCTAGTGCCAAGTCATTATTTAAATGCATAAATTTATTATTGCGAGGAATGATATTAATTGTTGAGGTGGTATTAGGTAAAAACATTTGCTTGTTTTGTAAAGAGTGGTTTTTAACTAGGGTAGGGTTTTTATCATTAGTAAAAATAGGTTTAGTATTAGTTTTAGGAAAATAATTAGGCGTGGGAACTTCCTTAGATCTGTTTTGGAATTTTTGAGTATTCTAATACTTACCCGTATTGGCATCAAATAATTTAACGGACATACCTGGACCTTTTTCCATTTTTGTTGGATTATTGAGAGGTTGAGAAGGAATTTTTCTACCTTGACTTCTTTTCTTATTGAAGGAAATTGTGATCCATTCTTTTTCTGTGGCTTTTTCTTTGGTAGTATCTTGAGGATCTTGTCTTGCATAAACAGTGTCTGGATTGTATTTTATAATATAGTTGCATTGTCCCATAGTGTGACCAAAGCGGCCACAGTTTTTACAAAGAAAGTCCTCCCCTTCATAGTGGATGTGTTGTTTGTGTTGTCCCACAAAGAGGTAGGGTTGCACTGGGATCTCTAGAGAGATTTCAACACAAATTCTTGCATATCGGCCTCTCATCGTTGTTGATGTGCATGTGTCTATTTTCAGTAGACGACCAATAGCATTACCTATTTTTTCTAGGATTTTGCCATCATAGAACTCAGTTGGTAGTTGTGGAAGCCTAACCCATACGGCAGAGGTAGTTAATTTCTCCTTTTTTGCCACAAAATTTGATTTTCATTTTGAAATGGATAAAAAGTGCCCATTTATGAACCATGGGCCTTCATGGATTGCCTTATCCATATTCTCTTTCTTCATAAACTTGATGATGTAGTAATCTTCCCCAATGTCAATTAGGGAAAAGTTTTCTGTTGGATTCCAGAGCTCTTGAATTTTTCTCTTTAGGTGTTGGTGTAGCATCTGTTTACCAACTAGCTTGAGTATGATGAAATGTTTCCATGATTCATAAATACGGTTTTTTTCCTCCTTAGATAGAGAGATTTGAATAATTTCATTGGTAATTTTTTCAGGCATTTGTTCAACCTCCATTTCTTCCAATGGATTGGTTAAGTAAATCATGTCCTCTTGAGGTACTGTTGTGTTAAATTCTAAAGAATTAAATTGAACAAATTAAATACAGTTAGCTATCAAGGTACTCCTATATATTAGAAAATTTATCTTTACCCCATTTAGACAATGTGACTTTCGACTTTGGGAATTCAATTCAACCCTTAAATACACTTAGCTATGCCTGTAAAATGTTTTTGAGAATTCACATATAATTAAGTTCAAGAAGTACTGTTTGGAACCAAGAACAATTCAAGAGAATCCAACGGAAAAACAGGTGGAGCATGTGCAAATTTGTCATCACATTACATGGCAATATTTATATACTTAGCTTGTGGGGAGAAAGTCATCGGGAATAGCTTCTTCCCAATTACCAATTGCTAGCGTAAGAAGTTTAATAACTTTCATTTCCATGTCATTTTTGGTCTAGTGTATCGGTAACATTTATTTTTTAGTTTTTTATAATGGTAGCAATCAAATTAGGTTGCTTGTTACCTTTCCTATTAAGTACTTGTTATTTCTCGTTAGCACAAAATATTCACTAAAATCGAATTACTCGTAATTTGGGGTTAAAATAGCATGATTCAACCAAAGAATGTAGTATAGTTTATTGACTCCACAACAAATATATGGACGGCTAGTTTTTCAACTTCACCGTTACTTTTGGGGGAATACTACTTGAGATGGTAATTCTCAATAAACTTTACTTCTTCTTTTTTCTTTTTGTGAAATAGGTTTAGAATTAAAGTAACGAAATGTTTGATATAAAATTTTACATTAACGCTGATTGATCAAATTGCCACATAATATTCATAGCATCTTTATTTTTCTTTTTGCACTTTTTTAAAGTAAGTAATTGCTTAAAGATGTTGACCTTTGCTAATGATATCTCAAGTCACTTGACCTTTATGTAAGAGGTGGAGAACATCATTTTAAAACGTTGGGAAATGGCTACATGTCTAGTTCCAAAGGGACAATATCTTTGATTTATGTACCCAAAGTGCCCTAATTTTTTTTCGCTTTTATGGGTAAATGTAAAACTCTTCTAAGCATTCAGCGTGAAAATTTTCAAAGTATATCATGGTTTTAGCTTTGAAATAAAGTAATCAAATGCACCTTTGCGGCCGCCGTTTCCTACTTCCCATCTTAGGAATTGTCTATGTAGGTTAACAGAGGATTAGGAATGTAGGTTAAGTTCAAATTAATTGAGTCCGGAACTAAAATGTGGTTCTTTTAAATTCAAACGACCGAAATATGTGGAAAAAATAGATAGAGACCAAAATATGTATAACACCCTTTCAAAAGGCTTTATACCTCAACGGCCGTTTGCCTGTTACGGTAAAGGGCGTTATACATATAACACCTTTTATTAAGCTGTTATACCTGAATTTGAAAATACGGGCAGGTATGGCGCCGTTTATTAAAGCGCTATACATATTTTATGGGCCCACCAATAACTCTTATGCGCTTAACTGATATAACAACAATTCAAATGGGTATAGCGCCCTTATTTAAGGAGTTATACCTCAAAAAATTCGACCCCCCCTCGGATGGGGTATTGCCTTATTTATAGACGTTAAGGATTTTGTAAAAATCCATTCAGAAATATTCTCAAGTCTTGTGAAATTTTTCTTCGTTAAATTGTTTTGCAATTTGTAATGTCTGAAGAGCGAAGAATTAGGGTTTCATTATATTGGGGAGGGGGAGGGTGAGGTTGTGGTGGCGAATAACTCAGTAAGCTATAGGTTATTTCCACAGTGTCATGTTAAGTTACCACTTACAATGAAGAACGATAATTGGTGTCGTTGTTATGTCAAAAAATGAGCGTGAGCAAACGTCTGTGAATCTTAAAGTAACTGGAACATATCCGTATTCTGTTACTCTGCAAGGGGTTGCTTGTTATGCTGAATTTAACATCGAGGATGATGAAACTCTGAGAGATTTTTTGAGGACTCCGGATGAATACCGGGAATTTCTTGTGATAAAAATGCTGGAAATGTATGTCAAGGTTGAAGACGTTCGCAATAATGAGGTTGCACAAAGCAGGGATATCCCTCAGTCATCGGGTGGTTATTTTGGAGCAGTTTTAGCCGAACAGGTTCCCGCTAAAAGAGTTTGGCCTGATCTAAACTTATCTCCACGGGCGAAAGAGGAGCGAAGAAATAATTTCTCTCCTACTTTACATAATCCATAAGACGAGTGGTAAACTTCAATTTTCCTTTGTGTTACGATATTTATTTTTGCTGTACTGAATTTGTATTAACACTCATATATTCCACATGGGGTACCATCCAGATATAAATTTTACAAGTTATGAACCAACGCCCAGTTGGAATATGCGTAGTTCTAGTGTGTTGGATCATGGTGGTCCATCCGGGAGTTATCACCAACGGGATAATGTCCATCATGGGATGTCAACTCATTATGATTTGTAAGTGAGGTGATATATCTATATGTAAAGTATTTATCAATTTGAGTAACTCATTATTTTGTTGGTTGTGCAGTGAAAACGAACAATTTGAACGTCCTGTCCTGACTAAATTTCCTGAAGACGACATATTTAATCGGGATCTGGCATATACACAGAGTCAGGAAGACAATAGTGATTATGACAACAATGTCGATGAGTCCGGAGATGACACACCCTTCCCTGATGAGGGTGATGATGAGGAGGAAGAGAATGCTGGACATAATTTGACGAGTGGGTAAATACATTGGTACCCACAATTGTGAAATAGACACATTCAGTGGGAATCACTTCAACATGGAGGTTGACTTGATTTCTCTTGTCTTGATTCTACACATTGAAGTGTCCATAAGGTACAAGATCAAAGAGTGTATTACATCTGTCCACCAGGAATATGGGTGCACCATTACCAAAAGAAAGGTATTTCTCGGGCGCAAACGGGCGTTTGAAATTGTTTATGGTAACTGGAATAAGTCATTTGCATCCCTACCCAGGTATATGGACACATTGCAACACTTTAACCCCGGGACTGTTGTTGAATGGAAGCTTGAGCGGAGTCCGGAAATACCAGAATATATATTCAGATACGTGTTCCGGGCATTTAAACCAGCAATTGATGGTTTTGTGCATTGCCGGCAGGTACTCATGTTTATGGAAAGTATGATATTAAGTTGTTGATCGCCGTTGCAGTAGACGCTAATGGAAGTATATTTCCCTTAGCTTTTACTATTTGTGCCAATGAAATCCAAGATACGTGGACACTATTTTTGAACCACTTGAAAGAGCACGTTGTCAAACATCGTTCAGGTATTTGTCTAATATCTGATCGGCATGGTGGTATTATAAGTTCTATAGAGAATTTGCCTGCATGGAAAGAACCATATAGCTACCACCATTACTGTGTGAGGCACCTGAAGGCCAATTTCCAGAAGGCACATCCCAACAAGTATTTGCATGATTTAATGTGGATGGCTACAATAGAACACCAAGAGTGTAAATTCAGGAGGCACATGGAATCTATTAGGCAGGAAGACAAGAGAGTCTATCGTTGGTTGATGTGACATCAGTCTGACAAGTGGACTTTACATGCGGATGGTGGCAGAAGATGGGGAATTCTGACTACAAATGTGTCAAAGTCTTTCAACGGGTTATTGAAGTCTGCACGAGGATTGCCTGTCACTGCCATGGTGCGGATGTCATTCAAGCAGATGGCAGAGAGGTTTGTTGAAAAGGCTAGAGGTGCATCGTCATTGATGGAAAGGGGTTTTGAATTTATGCCAATACCAATAAAAATATTTGAGAAATACAGGCGGCGAGCACATTGGCATTCATATTTACAGTGTTTCCACGAGCGAATTATTTTTGAAGTTCGCACCGCTATCCATCAAAACCAAGGGTATAATATACACACCATAAATAAATCCAGAAGGTTATGCTCTTGTGGGAAACGGTCCATCTACCACATGTCGTGCTCACATGCCATCAAGTGCTTTCAGCATACAGGTTTAGGGTCAACCAACTATGTTGATAAAGAATATAGTATTGCTGCATACTTAAACACCTATAGTAGAAAGTTGCAGCCAGTGGGTGCTGAGCATTATTGGTCGCCGAAACCATTGAAAATGGTGTGTAACAAAGAGTTTTTGCGTCATTGACAAGTGCAAAAAAGAATGTGTATACGGAACCAAATGGATCTTGTTGATACCGGTTATGCGCGCAAATGTGGCATATGATCGCAAACAGGACACGACCGTGGTAAATGTCCTTCAGCTGGTTTGGGTGGTGGTGGTAATCCAGCTCCTGGTGGAAGTTCATCTAATGTGCCCAACTATCAAGGATACACGTAGTGTTTTGTTTTCGTAATGTGGTTGTACTAAGTGTATGTACTTGTTTATCTTGTAGAATGTATGAAATAAAATTATGTTTCCATTGTTGTTAAATCTTATTGATATTTAACATTAATACTTCAGTACAACAATCTAACATAAACCCATTTAAAAAAAAACAATTGTCTTATCGACCTAAAAAAGTTGCTCGCATGCAAAAGCTATCTTCTCGAAAAGTTGTATTGTACCCGAAAGAATCTTTAACACGCGAAGCATAGCGCGGTGAATTACTACGCTATGTGTGTTGTCTTGTCGACCTGAAAAAGCTGCTCACCTGCAAAAGCTATCTTCTGGAAAAGCTATATTGTACCCGAAAGAATCTTTAACACGCGAAGCATATCGCGGTGAAATACTACGTTATGTGTGTTGTCTTGTCGACCAGAAAAGTTGCTCGCCTAAAAAAGCTATCTTCTAAAAAAGTTGTATTGTACCTAAAAGAATCTTTAACACGCTAAGTATAGTGCGGTGAAATACTATATTATGTGTGTTGTCTTGTCGACCTGAAAAGCTGCTCGCCTGCAAAAGATATCTTCTGAAAAAGTTGTATTGTACTCGAAAGAATCTTTAACACGCTAAGTATAGCGTGGTGAAATACTACGTTATGTGGGTTGTCTTGCCTATAAATAATTAGGGCATTTTAGTTATTATCTCACTTAACCAAAACAAATAGCAAAACTTTTCATTAATTTTTCATTTTTATTGCATTAACAAATGTCTGGACGCAATGACCAACCAAGGTGCTATTGTGGAAAACGTGCGATTATGAAGGCATGTTGGTCATATGGTAATGTTAGGCGTAGATACTGGATGTGTCTATACAGGTTGGAGGCAATGACATAAATCATTGTATGTTTGAGGAATGGTATGATGAACCCATTAACTAGGAATACTACAAATCATGTTTGCAGTATGTTTGGAATATGAACGGTGAATACCAACGCCATGAGTCTAAAATGCAAGGAGAAATTGCGGCATTGCAGGAGAAGCTAAAAGAGGCGGAAGAAGAAAAAAATAAAATGGAAGAGAAATTTAAGTGGTTGAAGCAGAGAATAATATACGGTAGTGACTAAACAAACACATATATGTGTTTAGTGTAGTATTTTATCTTTATGCTTTCTGTGTCATGTATTTTCATTAGTTGTACTGAATTTAAATTATGTTAAGTTGCTATGTTTGTGTTGTAGTATTAAAATAACGAAGAAGCGGAGAAATAAAAACATAATGCGCATATAATGTAAACAATTAAAATTATTGCTATTATTTATTGAATGTCATATTTACATAAAATATAAAAAAATTAATGCGTCCCACATCCTGTGTGCTTCAATGCATTCGTTGATCTGAGGCGCATCTCATCCCCCCCGGCTACACTATCAGGATCATCCTCATCACATTGCCTCTTTATCGCAGGATGCGCTGCAGCATGATCGTCAGTAGGGCTGGCAGTCTCGGTAGAAGGGGTCTTCGGTCCAGTAGTAACCTACAGAATAATAAGATATTTCAGTATATGAAAATTTATATTAGTAATGTACGTGTTAAGTCAAAACAATTTAAATGATCTTACCATAGTCTCGTCGGGCTCCTGAATATGATCATCCGTCGTAGGCAGGTCAGTATTGTTGATACCCAATTTTTTTCATATATATTTCAAAAAAACACATATATACCTTCAAAATAGTGCATGAGCATCAACCTTTATTTTTATTCATAATTTTTCGTAATTTTAAAGGATTTTCAATCAATTTATTCCAACATTTTATTATCTAAATAATTACTAATTGCATCACAAATAATTTTATAATAATTTTATTACTTAATTTTATCATTTATATTTATATTAAGCTCTAATCATTTTATGCCTAATTATATTTGTACCTTTGGGCAATAATTGCAATAATTTTGCAATAATAGCACACATATGCATAATTACTTCATTTACAAGAAAAATAAATTTTTATATTTTTATAATATTAAGTAATTATTTTAAATTATTTTCATATACAAATAACATTTTTCATCATTCATTAATTATTTTATAAATTATTTTATTAATTTAAGTGGGTATTTAAAACATAGCCTTTTTATTAAATTTTTTGAACCTACCCAATATCCCAATACCCTATTAGCCCAACAACCCAATAATTCAATACTCATCACCCAAAACCAACTACCCATACCTATAACGACCCGACCGGTCGTTTTGAGCTCTAGCGCGTCGTTCAGCAGTTTGGGGTCATGAGCAACTCCGTTTCAGGTATTATGACTTGTAGGCGTGGTCAGAACTGAATTTCGGGAAGTTTAGAGTTGATTTGGAAAGAAAATTCTTATTTCAGAAGCCTTGAGTTGGAGAAATGGACTAAGATTGGAATATTGAGTAAACGACCTCCGAATCAGGATTTGAAGGTTCCTGCAGGTTCGTATGATGATTTCGGACTTAGGCGTATGTCCGGATCGGGTTTTGGATTACCCGGGAGTGTTTCGGCGTATATTGTGGAACTCAGCATTTTAGAAAGAATTTCCTAAGTTTGGCTTGAAGCGCATTTCAGAGATGTTGATGTCCGTGTGGGATTCCGAGTCTGGGAATAGCTCCGTATGGTGATTCTGGAGTTGGGAGCACGATCGGAAGTGAATTCGGATGTCCGGAGGTCATTTTGAAGTCATTTGGCTAAAGACAGAAATTTGAAGGTTTTGAAGAAATCCAACCGGAAGTGGAAATTTTGATATCGGGGTCGGAATGCAATTCCGGAAGTTGGAGCAGGTCCATAATGTCGAATATGACTAAAGTGCAAAATTTGGGGTCAATCGGACGTGATTTGATAGGTTTCGGCATCGGATGTAGAAGTTGGAAATTTCTAAGTTCATAAAGATGGGATTTGGGTGTGATTCATGGTTTCGATGTTGTTTGATGTGATTTGAGGCCTCGAGCGAGTCCGCATTATGTTTTGGAACAGGTTGGTATAATTGGACGGGGGTCCCGGGGCCTCGGGTGGATTCCGGGTGATTAACAGATCAATATTTGAAGTTGAAAAAGGCTGGAATTGCTGTCATCTGGTGTGACCGCACCTGCGAGGCTTGGGCCGCAGGTGCGGAGCCGCAGGCGCGGCTATGGCGCCGCAGGTGCGAAGAAGTGGTGGTCTGGATAGGAGTGCATGTGCGATGATATTTCCACAGCTGCGAAGTCGCAGGTGCGGGCTAAGGGGGCACAAGTATGAAGATGGCTTGAGCTGAGGAATGCCGCAGGTGCAGAGGTCTGGTCGCACCTATGGAATCGCAGGTGCGAGAGTTGGATCGAAGGTGCAAAAAATGGCCTGGGCAGAATGTTTTAAAACCGAGATTGTTGGTCATTTCCTTCCATTTTTCT
>MDKJ01278666.1:0-11397 GCA_005239525.1 Nicotiana knightiana
CATCCTTCAGGTAATGGAACATAATTATCTGAAGGTGCATTAATCACACCAAATTGTGTGTTGTCTTAGAAATGCTACTTCAGGAGCAAATATAGGCATGCAAGTAATATAGAGAAATTTTCTCTAAATTATCTTCAATTGTAACCACAGAAATCCTAAATTATCACTTCTGGTGGTCATAGGCATATACCACTTCTGGTGGTTAACAAAACTTAGTTACAATGAGATATACGAAACACAACCACTCCTGGTGGTTGTATATTTCTTGCAAAATCTGCTAGAGTTTAAGTGAACCATAAAACTAAGTCATAAAAAGACTTAGGAAATATGCCACTGCCAGTGACTATAGTTTTTGAAAACTTTCATACTTAGTCATCAATAAAGATGAAAATAATAAATCATTGTCCCTTCTCGCAATATTTTTTTTTCAAGAACAAATTTATGGCATGAACTGCTAAGTGAACCAGTTATGCTCCTTAGGACCAATGAACAAAAATCATATTGTTAGTAGCAAAAACAAGAATGTTTGATATGAAGGAAGTACTAACATTTTGAGTAGAATTCTTAATTACAGCGATTGGATCTGATTTATATCCATAAACTTTTTCTAACTCAACTCAACAAATATTTAGTGTTAAGCAATATATGAAAGTGCAAAAATTAACGTCACAAGTCCTTTGCTACAAACCTACTTCAAGATAGCAAAGCAGCAAGGGAAAATAATTTATCGTTTATAAAGATAAAGTGATATAGTAAAACCTTTAAGCCAAACATGGAATCATTTCCATGCTGACTTTGCTAATATGGAAATAAAATACTGACACAAAAGAAATATCAATCGTTCAACTCAATGTAAAAATGGTAGAAATCCATAAGTAAAACAGTTTGATCTTACTTATAGCGAGAACCGATGCTTTCGGACGAGGATAACTACGTCTTTCAAAGTATGTGCTAAAGGCAGAGTCTCGTGCTGATAACGTGTTATAAAATAATGACTTTATAGTAAAGAAATCGAAGACAAGTATAGAGAGAGAGAGAGAGATTGATATCTTATTCAATTTTCAAACTGATGTACATAATGAACTGAAACCTCCTCTATTTATAGAAGAAAGAAGTTGTTGTGTAAGTTGCTACTGCAAGCTACTGTGGAAGTTGCTACTACAAGCTTCTGTGTAAGCTGCTGCTGTGTAAGCTGCTACTGCAAGCTGCTGTGTAAGTTGCTTGTTAAGCTGCTACTGTACCAGATGTAGATAATCTTCTACCGGGGGTAATGTTTATCCATAACTGAGTACCAAAATGATAAGCTTCTTCAGGAAGCTTATGAACATCCATAATATATATTTATAAAAAAAGGACATACTCTCCTACTGACTCTATCTCGGTTTTTCTATCCATAACATTATCATTATTAATTAAATTTTGGTATGTCTCCCTTATGAGTTTGATTACTTCAATAGTGTGATGACTCGATAAATCATCTAGAGCTTTAGTCCTTAATTTTGTGTTTCGAAACCTCAAATAGCTTCTTTTAGACTTTATCATTTTACGTGCGCAGTCCGTGTCTATATCCAGAAGGCTTTTACAAATTTTTTTTTGATTAAAATGTGAAATCGTGCGATAAACTCATTTGAGTTGACTTTGGTCAATATTTTGAGAAAACGGATCCGGATCCGTGTGTTGACGGTCCTGGTGAGTCCGTATTGTGATTTGGGACTTAGGCGTATGCCCAGAATCGAATTCGAATTTCCCTAGCTTGATTTATCGCAATTTTTTGAAAATTTGAAGTTTAAAGGTTTAAAGAATTTCAAGTTTCTTAGATGTTTGACTTTGTTGCTATGGCATCCAGATTTTGGTTTTGGATCTTGGCATAGGTTCATTACTGTATGTATGACTTGTCTGCAAAATTTGGTGCAAAACAGAGTTGAATTGACGTGATTCAGACGTGTGGTTGTTAAAATGAAAGTTCATAAGTTTTTTCAAAAATTTCATTCATTTTGGTGTCTGATTCATAGTTTTATGTGTTATTTTGGTGTTTTGATCGCGCGAGCGAGTTCGATAATTATTTTTGACTTGTGTACATATTTGGTTTGGAGCCCCGAGGGCTCGGGTGAGTTTCGGATAAGCTACGGATGTTTTCGGACATAGAATTTCTGGTTTTTTGGCTTTTGCTGTAACCTGATGCTTTCTTCTTCGCGATCGTGAAGAGCAAACTGGCTGGGGTGGGGATTTACCCTACGCGAACGCGGGGAATAGGTCGCGAATGTGAAGCCTTAGGGGGGTTTAACCTTCGCGAACGCGACCAAACCCACGCGAACACAAAGGTTTGTGGGGCTCTGAGAAAACTGGGCTTATGTTCTTCATGAACGCAACCACTGGGTCGTGAACGTGATGGTCAGGGGGGAGAAACCATCGCGAACACGAGTCGAATGCGAGGAACATTACACGAACGCGAGGGCCATTTGGGTCGTTGTGCTTCGCGAACGCGTCAGGCCTTTCGCGAACGCAAAGAAGGCCTGACAGCAATGCTTTATAATGTTTCAAAGACGGGATTTCACCCATTTTCACCATCTTTCCATTTGAGCTCGGCCTAGAGGCGATTTTGAAGCAAAAATTCATCACCAATTCATAGCTTAGTATACTTTAACTCATTTTCTTCCGTTTCTAACATCACCTATTAATTTCTAGCCTTAATCTTTGTACTTCCAAGGTAGTAAACTAGGGATTTGGGAAGAATTGAGATTTTTTACAAATTCAGGATTTACACCTCAATTTGGGGTCGGATATCGAAACTAATTATATAATCGGGCTCGAGGGTGAATGAGTAAATGGGTTTTGATCCGAATCTCAGATTTTGATCAAGCGAGCCAGGGGTTAACTTTTTGGGAAAGGTGTAAAAATTCCGACTTTATGTATTGTAATTGATTCCCTTAGACGAGTCAATTTTGGTTAGATACAATTGGTTTGGAGGCGGATTCTAGAGGAAAGGCCCCGATAGAGCTCTGAATTGGTTGCGGAGTGATGTAAGTGTCGTGGTTAAACTTGACTTGAGGGATTATGACTTGTTTGCCTATTTTCTATGTGTTTAAATGTTTGGATACAACGTATATGTAAGGTGACGAGTACCTATGTGTTGTTGTAGGGTTAAAGCATGCGAGTGAGACTTGTTTCCGTGTAATTTATTGCCTTCTTTACTTATGATATCCATGCTTAGATTAGTTTATTACTTACTTGATCATTCTTTCCTCATTTATGAATTAATTGTGAAGGTTGAGTATTTAGAAATTGAGGTTTTGCATCTTGGAACCATTATTAACGTAAGGTTTATTCTTGCATTATCTCTCTCCCAAATTTTTCTATTCATTACTACATGGTAAGGGATAGTGTTAAAGAAGGAAAGGGTAATACCATGCCGTTTGTTGCTTCATTTATTGATTAACACATAAGTAGAAAGAGATTAAAAGCATGAAGGGTGATGACGTGCCATATTTATCATTTCATGGTGAGTTTGAGAGTAAAAGCATGAAGAATGATATCGTGCCATATTTATCGTTTCATGGTGAGGTTGATAGTAAAATCATGAAGAGTGATGCCGTGCCATATGTATCGTTTCATGGTGAGGTTGTGAGTAAAAGCACAAAGGGTGATGCCGTGCCATTATTATCGTTTCATGGTAAAGTTGAGAGTAAAAGAACGATGGGTGATGTTGTGCCGTCTTTATTCATTATGTTGATCCGTTTTCAAGGATTGATGATTTATTTGACCGATTTGTGTCGTCATTCCTGATGTAGTTATCGTATCTGTCACAACCCATTTTCTGAACAAGCCGGGATCGGCACCCGATCACTAAACATGACCGAGCGAACCATCTGCACTTATCAAATATATTATCACTTCAAATTTTATATTCCACAAGGCACTACTATAACCAAATACTTTTAATTAATTTAAATATCTAAAATAAACCAACTCTAAAACTTTATTCGTAGTAACTAATGAAATACTGCTAAGTTATTATCAAAAACATCTGAATCTTGACCCATCGACTGTGTCTATGAAGCCTCTACTGATAAACTGACGCACTGCTCAGGACATGCGATTTTCCTGGCTAGTTCTCCAAGTAAACAAAGAAATAACTAAATAAAGATGACTGTAAGGAATACTCCACGAACAAAAGCGGAGCTCACCAATAGCACTGTAAGGGAGGGAAATCTTAAACTTTAGCCTGTTCGCCTGCAAAACTGGTTCCTACGTTGTACCGCAGACCAACGTAGGTTCCCAAAAGAGAACGTCAGTACCATCCATTGTACTCAGTGAGTCTCAATGACAGGGGACGAAACATTAATAACATATACATTACGAGCAAAGGTTCTAGATACATGTAAAACATAAAGCTTATAAGAACAATTCTAAAATAATTGCATAATAGCAGTTTATGAATATTCTAAAAGAAATTCTTTTCTTTTTCTTTCCAAAAAAAAAATATTCTTCACTTTATACTTTGGGAGTTCCAACTATCCTGGCCTATTTCTGTCGTAGTCACCATGGATCGGCACGGGTTCGATCCCAACCTGATCGAATAGGCCCAATCCATGAGGTGTCACTCGCTTCATGGTTCTCAGCGCTCATGTATCATACCTTAGCCTGTCTAAGTAAATTTTTAGCAACGAGACCCTCGGCTCGTGTGCTCCATACTTTGGCACGAGTAGTTTTAGGAAGTCAACGCCTTGATTAGGACCCTCGGCCTGGATGATGACCCTTCTCAAAATAAAGGATACTCCCAAAACAAATTTCTTTCTAAAACTTTTTCATGTGACTTTTTAAATCTAAATCTTTTAAACATGCTCATATTGGAATCCTTAGATGTAAGGTATGTCATAAGAATTAAATAACCATTCAAAAGTATTTCTAAAGCTTCTTGCTTCTTCATGAAATTTTCCTTTTTCAACATGAAAATGGCCTATAAGAATTACACAAAAATCTAAAAATTTAAGCACATATGTCAGAATAAATCATCTAACTTTAACTAATATAATTCTGAGCTAATAGGAACTCAATCACTTCAATTAAGTACATATTCACTCTTTTCGCCAATTCATCAAACACCTTGTATGCATACTTTTGTGAGTTAAACCACTTTAATAAAGGGGTATATCAACTCACCTTAAAACTTCTCGAGCCAATATGTAGGCCCCAGTCCAATTGACACCAGTCAAACAATCGATTCTACAACAACCAGTGCATTTTTAATCAATTTTAAAGTTTCACACCTAAACATGAAATTTATTGTTGATATAGAGAAAGAAGGAAATTAACTATCCTATTCTTATACTGTAGGATAATTGACAATAAGGAATTTTATATAACTGAATTCAAAAATTAGCGATTTGTAAAGAAACCTAGAACTTTGAGTGTAATTTCGTGGCTGCCTTTGCGTTAGTAACAGAACGTGAAGTATTCTGTTTTGAGAATCTCCTTTTTGTTTAAACCTTTTCACAACCCTTTTTCGCTAAGGCTTTCACGCCTTTACCAGCCAAGAGCCCTTTATGGGCTTAAAGCTCATATTTTTTATAATTTTTTTTTTTGACTTAACTAGTATGTAATGATACTCACTTTTAATAATTAATAATATTAAAACTATTAATATTTTTCTAATTATATATATATATATATATATATTGTAATAACCCAATATTTTTGATATACTTATTATTTGTGAGATTGAGAATGACAAAATAATTAGTGAGCTTATTATTACACATTTAGATGGGTAACAAAAAAATAATTAGAATAATAAATAACAATAATAATAAAAAAATGTGCTAGGCCCACATTATTTCTGTGCTGGCCCACGTACAAAGATTTAACTTAGAGGGTAAGGTCATTAACTAATGCACACACATAAGGGTTTAGTCGGCGGCACACATATTTTTGAAGAAAAGGAACAAATTGTCTTTGGTGCAGTAGCATTGTCGAAACCGAGGACTAGGAGAGTCGACTGCTTTTGCAACTCAAATTGTTATCCAGGTATACGATTAATTTCATATTCCTAGAATTAAACTAAGGGTAGTTAAACTTATTTGTAATGATGACAAGAATTACTTTGAATATATAGTGGTCATGGCAGATACGTACCTAAAACCTTGGGAAAATACATAAAATATTATAAGGGAACCTTGCTATTTAATAAGAACAAAGCTCTTTAAGATTGGTATTATGAAATTGGACTACTTGGCAAAGGAATCTATTTCAGAAAATTCCATACAACGTTGACTTAAGGTTGTTTATATATTCATGAAATATAACTTACACTTCATCCTTCATGCACAGATTCACATTTGTTTATGAAACAGATACTATCACATTCTACTTAGGAGTAAAAGTCCGAATGAGCATTAATGTGTTTTTGAATATATGTGTATAAGAGATTAGTCGATTAGTTAACAGGTCACATGCCGAGTATCATATTGTACTCTAATATAAGAAATTATCCCGACTACTCTAATTGACATTATAATTAATATTTTGGATAGATTGAGGCTATTAAAAGCCGTTTGGTTGGCGTTCTAGAATTCGCAAAGTTGGGAAACTTATCGTTGGCGAGGTAAGTGAGACTTTAAAGCTTTGGTACTTGCTTTTCTAGAACCCGTTTTAAAAATATGTTTTCTCTGCTTGGTCCATGTGTTGGGACAAGCGTGCACTTGGCAGAATCGGTGGTCCTAGACCAGTCGCAAATATATTATTTTAATTAAAGTATAACAATATATATATATATATATATATTACCTTATAAGTTGTTTGATAGTTTAATACGGCTGTGCGCCATGATGTTGAGTTTGATACGGCTGTGCGCCATGATGTTGAGTTTGATACGGCTGTGTGCCATGATGTTGAGTTTGATACGGCTGTGCGCCATGATGTTGAGTTTGATACGGATGTGCGCCATGATGTTGTGGCATTGTGTATGCCTTTGTACATCACGTGAGCATTGTGTATGCTTCAGTGAGCATTGTGTATGCTCTGTTATATATTTGAGGCATTGTGGTGCCGTTGTGGACTTGTAGGTGTGTTGGTAAATTTCTTTCACTGCAATTATAATAAGTCCTTAGTGGGTATTCTTGTTGGTTAATTCTTAATAACGTTATTGATACACATACATTGAGTCATTGTATAATTATCATATTTACTATATCATTCGTGTTGTGGTGTGTTTGTATTTTCTAACACTTATTCCAGAGGTATTTAAAGTGGCGGGTCGAGGATCTTACTGGGTTATATAACTCACTCCTTACCTGCATCTCTATGCAGATACCATTGCGGGAGATAGAGCTAGTGGCTGACGAGTTTGTTTGAGTGGATCCTATAGCCAAGGTGAGCCACCCATTATTCGTGGAGGCTTTTGATTCAGATTTACCTAGTTCGTGTTAGTTATTTCCTTTTTCTTTGGGGTTTGCATACCCGTCACTAAAACTCATATTACTCTGTTAGATGCTCCATGGTCTTAGTGTGGGATTTGGGCTAGAGTTTTAGTATTTGAGTGCTCTTTAGATTATAAATAAATTATGAGTTTAGTCGAATAATTATTTCGTATTTAATAATATTTAGTATTTTTGGGCTAATACGTGTTTCTCTCAATACTTGTATAATAGATTAAGAGTACAGGAATTGGTTTGCCTAGCGGGCAATATAAGCTAGGTGCCAGTCACGTCTAGGGGGTAATTTGGGACGTGACAAAGTGGGTATCAGAGCTTAGGTTTTAAGTCTCGGGTCATGGAGCAGTGTTTAGTAGAATCTTGCTCATGGGTATGTAGGCGCCCATACTTATGATCTTGAGGCTACTATGCATTTAGGTTGTTTTCCCTTCTTTCATTCCTAATTCGTGCGTTAAGCTGAATAGAAGTTATTCTTACGATATCCCTTTCGCAAATGGCTAGGACACGGGTATCCTACTGCTGGATGACACATTTGACTTGAAACTTTTGAATAAAATATATGTGAGTGAGAGTATCCTTTAGCACGTGGAATGTTGTGTGCATTGGTTCTATCTAAGAATTGTCAAATGATTATTTTCGGGGGTAACTCTGGTTAGAAAAGAACCCATGGAATTTTTTTAAAAAAAAAATTAGAGAAGTAGTTAAATTTTGGACGTTTAAACTCCAAGTGAACAATTAAGTGACCTGCGGATCTGTTTTATTTTTTCCTTCTTAATTTTGTTGTTCCTTTCTAAAAGTTTGAGTACTTAAAATAAAATGATATGCCTATCCTCGAAAAAAGAAATTAGTTCGTACGACTCTATTAAAACAAAAAGTTGTGTTTAGCAAAGCTTAAGTTTGTAGAATACGAGCAACAAATTAATAAGAAGACAATATAGATAAGGATAAACAGAGGACTTGAGTAATTAAATGTACTATTTCTGGTTGTGACTCAAGTGGGGGAGATCACTATGATTGACTGGTCTATCAGGCTTGTGTAGTCAAGTTCATGGTATAGTTACAAGCTGGTTATAACTTGACACGATTTACCTTGAGGTTATCTTGGCTTGAATTGAACGACGCTGTGTTGCCTTTTGCTTAATTGCCATGAAAATAAAAATATCGAACTTCTAATTTTTTTGGGCATAGTGTTGAATATGAAGATTCACGATATGCCGACAGGAAAAGCTACCTCATCAGTAGAAGTTCTATGTAGTAAGTATGTGTTGTATCTAACTAAAACTTGGGGTACCAAAGTTCATTAACTGACTATTGAGTCAGTCTAGACAATTAATGAGATTTTGCATGTGTTTTTAGAGAACCTACTGAGTGTACCACTTAATTGGGAGATAGACTTGAGTATTACTGTACTCCAAAGAAAAATAAGCATAGCCAGTTTCTATTATGTATTATAGTATAGTTATACGGAGACAAAAGAAATAAGTTTCAAGACCCCAACCACAAGAACAAGTATATAGCTATGAGGTGCCTAAGTTTTTCCTCATTGAGAAAATAGTGGATCTATACATATGTTTACCCATAATAGGCTGATGAATTAAAGTGGCAAGAAGATCAAGTATTCTTTATGACACGTGAATGCTTGGTACTCTTAGTTAGGAGGTGTTACCTTATATTCTAAAATAAACTTGTGATTGGGAACAATGAGTGGCAATAAAAAGGGCTACATATTCTGAAGACATGTATGGTTAGTGTGAACTTCTAGTGATGTATTTTGGATAATCAAAAGCATTAGTAAGGGTCATAGATCGGAGGAATCTGAGTGTTCAAATTGTTCCTTAGCATTCTTATTATATGTTCATTAATGACATATGAGAATATTTTGTACTCAGTACAAACATATATAGTGGTTGAAGATGATCTTATGGATATTGAGATAATATAAATTAATTAATAAAGGTCACAAATGTGAATTTTGATTTTTTTTTCTAATATACGGGGATACATATTTTGAGCCTCGTGATGTCTAGTAAGAGGGCGATATGTTGATGGTATTATGGACACGAAAGCACTAGCATGTGTGATAATACAGTAGTCTTTATTTGAGGATTCAAATTTGATCGGTTATAAAAGTCCTAAGCTTATTAGGAGTTAGCGTTAAGTTTTTAGAGGCGGAAACACTTTATAATGAACAAAAAATGGAGCATTATAGCTAAAGAGTTGAAAGTTTGTATACCTATTGTGGGTGACTTCAGGAAATTTATACTCGACAAGATATTATATTTATAAAATGTAGCACGTTCGAGATACACAATTATGCATCGGGATCAGGGACATAGAGCTAACTATGGCAGAGAGTGATACAGGATATCAAAATATATATATATATATTCCTTGATGTTTCGAACTATTCATATGTAAATGCAGGTGTTAAAGACTCGAAAATTACTACAAATATGATTGTCCCTAAAAAAAAGGAGTAAAAATAGACTATTCAAGATGCTGTAGTAAGTCTGCCATGTTCTTTGAGTAAGTTGTGATTCTAGTTTAAGTGACCGTGATAGGCTCATTGAGTTCCTATGCCTGACTCAATTCAAATTGGTTTTGCAATATATCAATATATATGTTCGAAAGATAATGCAATGGGACGGATACCCATACCATTATGTGTTACAAGATAAATAATGCATGAAATATTTACGTAGGGGCGTATGGATGTGTTCCAGTGCCTCCGTACATAGAAGTGTTATGTAGGGGCGTAAAATATGTTTTAGCGTAATCGTGCGTGAGATCATTACATATGAGCATCTGGATGTGTTCCAATAGTATGGAGGTATTTCTATTTCATTGCAGGATCGTAGTCGTGGTGTTTGATTGCGTTCTAACATAGTGAAGGAACATGAACATATAGATATCAAGATCCAACATTATCGAGGGATCTTACCTAGTGAGTAACATACGATGAGTTGATTTTGACCGAGTTCGTTCGTACTAGCTTAGTATGCAGATTTTGTTGTTTGAGGGTTTAAATGGACGACGATGTTTTTTTGCCAGTTGGTTAGATCAAACCTGAGAAGTCACAACTATTTGGTCCAAAGTTGGTCTGGCAAGACTTGGAAAAGCTTATGTTGAATTCAGAGATGACTTCAAACAGAATAGATCATACAAAAGTCATATACCAATAAATAAGATAAATTCGGTTGGATAGGTAAGCTAAGTTTAAGATAAATTAGTCCATACAAGATTTTAGATCAGATCAGGGTAGTGGCATACATAATTGATTTTCCTTCAAAATTTTCAGTTTGTCATTTTATTCATGTGTATATCATGACGAGAGGCATTTATTCAGTCCAAAAAAAAAAAAAAGGAACTAGATGAAAAAGAAATTTGAGTAATGAAAGATGTTCCATAGCTATTATTGGTAGAGAAGTGCAACAGTTGGGGTGCAAGATAAAAGGTAGCTTCAGAAAAAGTATGATGGCACACCTCCAACAGATGAAGCTACAAGATATTTCAAGGTGGACGTGTTGAGTAGATACCCTAGTCATTCTACACTTCAAATATACTTTCTAACTCGTTTAAGGACGAATGCTCATTTAAGTGGGAGAGAATGTAATAACCCAATATTTTTGATATACTTATTATTTGTGAGATTGAGAATGAAAAAATAATTAGTGAGCTTAATATTACACATTTAGTTGGGTAACAAAAAAATAATTAGAATAATAAATAATAATAAAAAAAATGTGCTAGGCCCACATTATTTCTGTGCTGGCCCACGTACAAAGATTTAAGTTAGAGGGTAAGGTCATTAACTAATGCACACACATAAGGGTTTAGTCGGCGGCACACATATTTTTGAAGAAAAGGAACAAATTGTCTTTGGGTGCAGTAGCATTGTCGAAATCGAGGACTAGGAGAGTCGACTGCTTTTGCAACTCAAATTGTTATCCAGGTATACGATTAATTT
>ML428421.1:0-30417 GCA_005239525.1 Nicotiana knightiana
AAATCGATAATCGATAAGTAATTATCGATAAGGGTCAAAATCGAATCGATAAATCGAATGCACGCCCCTACTGAAAGCACGTGTTGCACTCGTTTTCCTTTGAACCGGTGTTGTCACAAATGGGTTTTTCAGCAAGGTATTTAATGAGGCAACAATAAAACATGGCAACATAAATTCGAAGATCGGTCTCTAATCGCAGGCAATGACAGATTACTTCATATCAACAATATCCGAGTCCTCTCAAGCTCAACCTTGAATATTGGGGCCATTACCCTCGGATTAAGGTTTTTTGCAAGGAAAATAAAAAATTGTCACGACCCAATTTTTCCTCCGTTGGGTATCTTGATGGCACCTACTCTTAAGGACTAGGTAAGCCTAACATTTACGGAAACTACAACAACTATAATTTAACATATAATAATTTCTGAAATGAATTCTTTATACAATAAACATATTCCCAAAACCTGGTAGTACAAGTATTAAGCTCTACATAAATTCTACTATAACTCCTAAATACAACTGCTCATAAATAAATACAACAGTGTACGAACAAAATAGACGGTGACTCTGAAACCCGCGAATGCTGTAACGGTTTTACCTTGAGTCTCCACAACAGCAACCGCGCTGCTAGCTATCGATCGACCGGCTACGCAAAAACCTAGGATCTGCACAAAAATATACAGAAGTGTAGTATGAGCACACCACCGCGGTGCCCAGTAAGTATCAAGACTAACCTCGGTGAAGTAGTGACGAGGACTAGTCAAGACACCCACCGGTCTAATAAACTGAACAAGTAAAATATAGGGCGACGGAATATGACATTTACATAAGGGCTTCACAATATGGCTAACAATACAATAAAATTCAATAAGGGAAGGAATAACAGGTATGTAAAAAAAATAACACGAAAGGGTAAATGGAACACAAACTAAATCCGAAATGCAATTATACAACAAGGAAAAGTAATAACTCAACAATTTCAACTACTTTTACATCAAGTTCTTAGTCATCTCCACGAGGTACCGAACCTCGGACGAATCACTATTTACGAGTCCGAATATCTGAACCCTAACATTTGGCATCTTGTGCCCACATTTCAGCTAATTACTGCACGGACGACTCACGTTCCAATTGGAGTCATTTCCACATATAAGGAAAGTATAACAAGGGTATCTATACTCAACAATTACAAGGAAATCCCCCTTAACCCGATAAGAGTGATTAGCTACGTGTATGCTTGTGCATGTGTCCTAACAAAATTCAACCGGCTAATAAGCATAGGGAAAGGAAGGGCAGCGCATACAATGTTTTTCTCAATATTGTCAAAAGAATAAATTCACACAGTAAGTGTACCATCTCAGAATATCAACAACAAGGAATGCTCCTAGGCCAACACAAGTATCACAAACAATTCCTAACACAACCCATCTTGTCTCTCCACGTGTGCAATAGTAAAGTGAATGCCCGCCTTGTCTCGCCATACGTGCACAGCAATGTTCCCACCTTGTCTCGCCACATGCACAACCAACATTTACATATCCCACCTTGTCACGCCGCACGTGCAATATCAATAGAAAATACAGCATAACAGAAGCCTCGTGAAAATCCCCATATCAACAATCGCACGTCAGAAACCTCGTGCATAACCACAACAAGTACAACAACAACAATGACAATAGTACAAGATACGATAACTACATCAACTCAAGAACCTTAAATCGCAAGAAAGGAAAGGCTAGTTCACGAGGAATAAGCACAATAAAGAATGCTAGGCATAAGAAGAACAACTCACCATGGAAGAAAATAGCATGTAGCAGTATAGGATGAGATGATGATAATTACAATTAGAGATAAGCAGTTATAAAGACATAGCATGACAGTGAAAGGGATAAAATCTTCAGTTAAGTCAATTAGGCAATAAGAGTGAATCCAAAAGCAAGTAATTCTAATTTAAGAAGGTAGAGATGAGACTAGTAATTAGGAACTCAGTCATATCAAGAACAACTTCATACATAGTGAATATAAGTACCTAAAAACCCTAAAAGGCCAACTTTCCACAAATATGTACGAGCACGTACTTGTCACCTCACGTACAGGGACTACAATCAACATAGAAGACTCAAATCTTAAGGGGTAGTTCCCCCCACAAGGTTAGGCAAGATTCTTACCTCCAAGACGACAACCAGGTACTCTAAAATGAACTCCTCGGGTGAAAAGACCTCTGGACGGCTCAAATCCAACCAAAATAACTTCAAAACACAAATATAACTGACAAGAAACTATTCCGGATCATAAAGTCTCAATCTTTAATAAAATCTAAAAATCGACCCAAAATTTGACCCCCAGGCCCGCACCTCGGAACTCGACAAATTTTACAAAATTCGAATACCCATTCCAATATGAGTTCAACCATACAAAAATTATTAAATTCCGATACTATTTCGTCCCTCAAATCGTGGTTTTTCATTTTGAAAATTTTCTTCAAAAACCAATATTTTCCTCAACCCAAAACACAAATTAAATGATAAAAATGAAGATAAAATCATGGAATATATTAAATACTAGGCGAAGAACACTTACCAATCGAATTGCTTGAAAATCTTACAAAGAATTGCCCAAAACCGAGTTCTAGAAGTCAAAATATGATAAAAATGGTCTAACCCTCGATTTGGGAATATATTCTGCCTGCTCAAGTGTTTATGCATCGCGAACGTGGAAGAACAACCGCATTCACGAAGAAGGAAAATGAAAGCTTCCCAGTTGTGCATCGCGAACGCGACAAAACATTCACGAATGCGAAGAAGAAAGGTCTGATGGCCTAACGATTGCTCTTAGAGAACGAGTGATGTAGTACGCGAACATAAAGAGTGGACTGTCATAACCACGCGAACGCGTAGGATGAACGCGAACGCGATTAAGGAAAAAGGCTGGTTTCCGCGATAGCAAAATAAAGAATGCGAATGCGAAAAACATTATTACCTCCTCCAAAATTACTCATCGCGAACGCAGAGGAGCAGACGCGAATGCGAAAAAGAAAAACCAGACGACAGATATCAACAATCTAAAATAGAAGGGAACTGACCCGTAGCCTATCCGAAACCTAAGGGCCCCGAGACCCCGTCTAAACACACAAATAAGTTCTATAACCCTACACGGACTCGCTCGAGGTCTCAAATCACATCAAATAATTCCAAAAATGCAAATCGCGCCAGGAATCGAACTATGAACTTCCAAATCTTCCAACTTCGAAACCTCCTGCCGAAACCAATTAAACCAACTAGGAACGACGCTAAATTTTGTAGAAAAATCCTAAACGAAGTTGTTCCAATTCTCGGAATCACATTCCGACCCCGATATCACAAAAGTCAACTGTGGGTCAAACTTCTCCATTTTCCAAACTTCAAATTTTCTAACTTCCGCCGAATTGCCTCAAATTACTCTACGGACCTCCAAATCTAAATCAGTACGTACACCTAAGTCCAAAATCACCATACGAAATTGCTGACATCATTCAGACCTTATTCCAGAGCCGTTTACAGGAAAGTTAAATTCCGGTCAAAGTCCTACCGCTTAAGCTTCCAAAACTAGAATCATTCTTCCAATTTGACTTCGAATCATCCGGTAACTGAATTCAACCACTCACGCAAGTCGATAAACATAATATGAAGCTGTGGAGGACCTTATGTCACCGAACGGAGCTTAAATTCTCAAAACAACCGATCGGGTCGTTACAAAAATCTTGTATGCTAGAAGCTCAGGCTTGGTGGTTATGATTCATTGTAAGGGCCAAACAGTCGTATGACTCGTGCTCACATAGTCCACTCTAGACATGATACAAGTTTTTATGCTCTTTCGATCATGTGTATTATATAGTGAGAAATGAAAAAAAGGCTTGCCTTGCTATTACACATTTTCTTGCCTTTTCAATTCCATATGCTAAGAGCCCACGGGCTACCCCTAGTCAGGGACTATCGAGCTCGCAGGCTACCCCTACTTGGGGACTATCGAACCCAAAGGCTACCCCTAATCGGGGACTATTGAGCCCAAAGGCTAACCCTACTCAGGATTGTCACCTGAAGAATGTTCGGACAACTAGGGTGACCAAGTCCTGGAAGCACCAGACCTGTTAGGTGGTGCCCAAGTATAGAAGGCTGGCCACCCTAAAAATGGCTCGTTGACGTCTGAAGCTCGTAATCAGAAATTAAGGACTTTATAAAAAGTCGAAACCTGCTAAAAGGTTACCCTCGGCAAAAGCATCGTCTAAAATTACTTATACATCTTGAAAACCTCCGGTCACACAGAGATTTCAAAGCCTCGAGTAAACAAAGTTGTATCGAACTGGAGCTTAGTTCGGACCTCCGAAAATTGAACTTCCCATAACTACATTTGATTGTATACTACGACATCAAAAATATTACATAAATAGAAATTATAAAAAGATGTTGGAAAAGTAAAGACATGATATTGACGGAAAGGAAAAAATTCTTATATATTCTAAAATATATTTACCAAGACCCAATAAAAATGGCCTCAAAATAAAAAAATAAAAAAATATACATGAGGGAAAACAAAAACTAAAAAAGTACTAAGGAATCTACGCCTGGTCTTCACCGGAGTCTGACTCATCGCCAGAACCGGCGAAGCCCTCAGAACCATCGGAGCCCTCAGAACCATCGGAGCCTTCCGCATCCTCATGCTCAAAGAGCTACTTTTCCTTGGCCTCGAGATTTTTGGCTTTCTCGATCTCAGCAGATAGGTTGAAACTTCGGGCGTGGATCTCTTTGAGGGTCTCTCTTCGGGACAACTGCTTCGCATATTCAGCTTTTGTCTTTAGGCGGGCCTCGTTTGCCTCCACATCAGCCTTGTACTGGGCCACCATTTCTTCGGCGTCGGTGGAGGTTGTGTCCAATTTGGAATTCATTGCCTCATATTCTCTACCGAGGGCATCCCGCTATATGATGACCGAGCTCCACTGTGCTCGAAGATCATCATTCAGCTGAGACCATTTATCGGCTTTGTCATTCGCCACCCGAAGTTGGTTCTCAACCGATGCTAGATCCGCCTAATGTGTTTCCTTATCGAAGGCAACATGTCCATTCTGCCTTTCCACCCTTCGGCCATGGCCTTGACCTCGTTCGTCTCAGCTTGGAGATGGTCGATCAGGTCGACTTCTATTCACTGCTAGAAATTGGAGCTATGACAACACTTTTTATTGATGTGGATCAGTAACCGTTGCTATAGATGGTGTATTTTTATGGTTTCAACCGTTGCAAATAATTGTTGGAGCTATCGAGACACTTAGCAACTGAACCGTTACAATAGTCTTAAAATCGTTCTGATAGAGGTATATATGACAACGTTTTGTATAACCATAGCAATAAATCAATCTATGATACAGTTATATCTATTGTTATAGTCATTAATTTCCTCCTTATTTTTCACCCAAATTTTCTATACTTGCTAAAATGAAAGGGGCCCACCATCTGGTTTTCAATTTTTTATTTTTCAGTTTTTATACCGTATAAAATACTACCAAATATGTAAACCCCAAATTTTAGGGTAAAAGAGTCACACTGTCTGAAATTATGAGGAGAATAACCTCATCGATAAATAACTCTATGCTTTCGAAAATTACAAGGAGACGATCGACAATCTCCTCCAGGCTCAACAACTCCTCCATATCGGTGGCACCGGAGGCGGCTGCTAATCCTTTAGAGTTTCTTAAAATCGATAAATATACACTTATTGCAAAAGTTTCTTAATCGGTAAATATACTCTTATAGCAGTTTTTTTAATTTGTTTTTGTTTAAATTTCTGGGTTGATTTTTTGTGTTTTTGTTTAAATGTCTAGGTTGGTTGCTCGTTGGTTGGTTTTTGTATTTTTGTTTAAATTTATGTGTTTCTGTAAGCTTCCTTCATGTGGGATTTTGGTTTTGATGTGTTAGAGGAATTATATTTTTATGGTATAAATTAGAGGACTACTGCGGAAAAATAGCAAACCAGTAGGTGTCCTCATCTTTGATATTATATTGTCGTGGCACTGCCAAGGTTTGAGTATTTGCCAATTTTCTTGAATTTGGAATTTGACTATGAAGTGCAGAATGCAAAGTTTTGGAAGAAATTAGGCATAAAGCTCCGAGCTTGACACTTACCACACCCCGATTGAGTTTTAAGTAAAGACTTACACAGCTATAGTGAACTTTTCAATATTATTTGAAGCTAAATGAGTTTCAAATACAATTCAATTAGCAGATTCTAGCTAAAAGGGACCTGGGATTGGTGAGTTCTTGTGGAAAAAACTGTCCCGCCAATCGCATTCACCACTTCCTTTGTTCTCAACAGGAACAATGGTAATGGACTTATTTTTTATGTTTTTATGTTTGATTTTCTTAAACTTCTTTGAATCTTTCTTTGCCTTCTTTGATTTCTTTAATTGAGCCATCATTCGATGTGCTAACTAGCTTTGAATGGACACTAGCCGGTAAAATGCAAATCTCTTCCTCGTTGTTGGTCAATGGAAATTAACCGTTGCGTTATAAAGCAACTTCAGACTTCTGTTTCTTTATTATTTGGTACACAAACATAGAGGGGTAATGGGTAGACTAGAAAGGAACAAATGTTAATATATATGCATGATAGCAGTTTTGTGTTGAACAGATTTCTCCCATATAAAGAAAAAGAGAAGGAAAAAGTAGGTTGTCTTCTAATTCTTCCAATAGGGATTGAACTGGTTTCAAATATTTAGAGTTTCTAATGGCAGCAACAAAAGATTCAGTTCCACATACAGTGGAAAGTGATTCTTTGATTGCAGCTGCAGAGAAAGAAAACTCATTGTTCCTGTGATCAATCGTTTGGCTTATATAACTAGGATTAGTGAAACTTGAACTTGTGGCTCTTTCTCTACATTGCAATGAAGAAACAAGTGAATGAGAACTTAAAAAAGTGAGTGTCTTTGAGGTTGGTGATTAGCATCTTGTAAAGCTCAAAGAAGATCCATTAAATGTCTCATGTTGTCAACATCAGAATCAGTTGTAAAATGAGTAGGATTAACCAATTCTATGGATATGGATAATACACTAGGAGGCTGATAGGTAGCCGTAGAATTAACACTTAGACCAGATTGATAAATGTCAAAATGTTGACTTCCAATTTGACTAGTGATGGAGTGAGTTTATGAATTGGTTTAAGATGCTTGAGTGTGTAGGTGGGGGTGAATCTGTTGAAACCATTTTGAGCTATAGAGTTCAGAAATAATTGATCAAGAAATATTGAAAACTAGGAACCTAAACATTAGAAAGAACAAATGAGAAGTTACACTAAATATTGTAGTACTATTGAAAAGAATACTTGACCTTTATATTAAATTTTTTTATGCACTAAAAATTTTACTGTGGGAAAATTATTTGGTTCGAAAAGAATGAGAATTTGAACTCGTGAAATATTAAAATTTGCCTATGGATTAGCATAGTGAGTCAAGTTTTTCAGAATCAAGAATCTTATTATGTTCTCCCAAAAGATGTTTTTACCTCATCAACATTTGATAAAGAGTTAAAATTAATCAATTTCCATTCAAGTAAACCACAGTAAATTAAGTCCAAATTCTTGGTTTCCAATCATATTATTTCTAGATTATCTTGTAACCTAGGACATCTTAACTTATATTCTTCATGAACATATTAAGGTGGTATCTGTGGAACACTTCAAAAGTCATAGAAACTAAAGAAAACTTCAACCTTTGTAGTTTATATTAGAGGCAGACATGTTCTGTTTTAATATTGTCAAAACAGTTCCTTCAGAAAGTAGCTACAAAGACATATTCCAGACTATAAATACTTCATGGTTGTACCTAAGTTATACATCATCGGAGGAGAGCAACCAGAGGAAAAATTCGAAGTAGCTAGCTATTCTTAATCCGAAAAAAGAATGGATTCAAAGGGATTCAATTGTTCAGTTATTGCACTTGTTTCTTACCTGGTTTTATCCTTTCCAGTCTCTTTCTTGGCCAAAAAATAACCATACTGTTTGTTTCTTTCCTGATCAAGAAATTTTGAAAAAACATTGGAAAGAAGAAATGAGAAGTTACACTAAATATTTTAGTACTATTAAAATATTTTCATGTTTTTTACGCGATTTCACTTCTTGATTACATCACCAAGATAGAGTAGAAAACCTAGATACATCATTACAAGCTATAAATGCCAATGTTTTATCATTCGTAGGAACAATCGTGCGAAACATAAATGTCTTTGCAGTAAATGAGACCTATGATTTATTTTCTTAATACAATATTAGACCTATCAATAATATTTTATATTTATCTTTTGTTGAACCAATATATTATGTTGTTCACATTCTAAATATTCAGTCTTGGATGTGAAATTAAATATCATATCTCCAATTTCTGCTCAATCTCAACCTAGGGCTAGGAGATCTTATTAGGTGTCAAATTTTCTTTCCATAGAGAAAAGTGAATTGTATAGTTTCTCTAGAAATGTAGAATTTTTGTTTTTTACCTCCAAGTATGGCCTTCTTGATCCCTAGACTTTGCTTACCTTGAATACTAATTTTGGTGATTTGAATATATTATATAGGATATCCATTAATTATGGTGATAAAAGTTGGATGAATCTTCTAAGATGGACAGATGAGTATATATGTGGAGTGAATAAATTTTTTGATAAGGCATTTGAACGAACCTCCCAAGGAAATGAAATATTATGCCCTTGCAAAAGTGCATTAGTCGCTATTGGGATTATAGAAATATGGTGGAGGATCATTTTATTGTTCATGGGTTTGTTGATGGTTATACCAAATGGGTTCTCCACGGGGAGGAACTTTCCTCGAGAAATACACCTCTTCCAAGCAGTGATGATGAAGGTTCTAACATGCGTGACGATATTGATGGAATACTTCATGATGCATTTAGAAATATAGAGGGTCAGGCAGGGGATGAAGAAGGAGTTGGGGAAAGACAATCTGAAGATGCAAGAAAAAATTTCAAATTACTGGAGGAAGGAAAATAAGAGTTATATCCGGGGTGTGAAAATTTCAATAAACTGAGTTTCACTATTCGGTTGTACTTGCTTAAATCCTTGCATTGGTTGAGTAATGTGGCTTTCTCAGATTTGCTAGTGTTGATAAAAGAGGCATTTCCCTTTGCTCAGATACCCGAATATTTCAATAAGGCTAGAAACATGATAAAAGATTTGGGTCTTCATTATGAAAAAATACATGCATGCCCTAATTATTGCATATTATTTTGGAAAGAAAATGAGAAGGCCGATAATTTCTTTATTTGTGGGTCTTCAAGATGGAAGAATGCTGGTCCTTTGACTAATGCAAGCTTTTAAATCCCTGCAAAGATTAAGGTACTTTCCTTTAAAGCCTAGGCTTTAGAGGATATTCATATGTCCTGAAACGGCTACAAAAATGAGATGATATGCTAATGAACGACTCAATGATGGGAATATAAGGCATCCTGCTGATGGGGAAGCTTGGAAGGATTTTGATTATTTGCACCTAGATTTCTCTAGCGATCCTCGTAGTGTTAGATTAGATCTTTCAAGTGATGGTTTCAACCCGTTTTGGACGATGAGCATTTCTCACAGCACATGGCATGTTATGTTAATGAACTATCATTTATCACTGTGGATTTTCATGAAGCCAGAGTATATAATGTTGTCTATGATCATTCCAGGTCCATCGTCTATGGGAAATGATATAGACGTGTACTCACGATCATTAATTGAAGAATTGAAGGAACTATGGGAAACAAGGATAGACACATTTGATGTTGTAACCAACCAAACTTTCCGAATGCATGCTGCCTTATTGTGAACAGTTAGTGATTTTAGCATTAACTATGCTTTCAGGATAGATCACTAATGGAAAATTGTCATGCCCTACTTGCAATTATGATACATGCTCTCAATATCTCAAACATAGTCACAAGATGTGTTACTTGGGTCATCGAAGATTTTTGCCTCTTGATCATCCATTCCGAAGAGATAAGAAGTCATTTGACGGTAAAGAGGAGCATAGACTTGCACCTTCTACTTTGTCGAGTGAATAAGTATTTGAAGAGATGATTGATATTCAACAATATCTTTGGAAATGGAACTATAGAAATGCCTCGGAGTGCTAAGGGTCCGTGGAAAAAGAGGTCCATTTTTTTTTTCAATTGCCATATTGGGTGCATAAGAAATTGAGGCACAACCTTGATGTGATGCACATTGAGAAAAACATATGTGATAGTGTCACGACCCCAAATCCTAACCGGCCGTGATGACGCTTATCGTGGAACTAGGCTAGCCGACTACTGCATGTTCACAATTTCCTTTGAAAATCTCAGATAAATTTCAAGCATTCCATAACAATATACAGAAATTTACTTAATATAATAGGCCAAATTTTTATAAGTACTGTCATCCCCAAAACCCGGAGCCAACATGTCATGAGCATCTAGTGAAATAATCCAAAACAAACTATTATAACACAAAACTCCGAATCAAAGCTAAATACAACAGGAAGGGAAAACAGAGATGCTGCGATCGCTGAACATATACCTCTATGTCCCCAGGATCCGGCTCCGCTGCGATATATATAAAAAAGCTAATGCTCGATGTTTGCTTCTGAATCTGCACACAGAGGTGCAGGGAGTACTGTGAGTACGCCAACTCAGTAGTAATGGAAATAAATCAAGTCTAAGTAGCAAGGAATCACATAAAATCAATGCCATCAAGTCACAATATACACAACCTTACTTTCCAATAGTATACATAGATATACGAAATCATCATGCCTTAGAAATAAACTTCATAAAAGTCCTTAAAACAATGCACATTTTTAACAACTTTAAAACAAAGATTTGGTATGCAAATGAATGTAGTAAAATCATAAGTAGCCCCTCGGGCAAAAACATGTTTCATAATCAGCCCCTCGGGCATGCCTCACAATCCCTCAGCACCTCACAATCACTCAGCACCTCACATCCACTCATGATTCCCAATCACTCATCACTCGCACTTGGTGCGCTCACTAGGTGTAACGACCCGACCGATCGTTTGTTATCGGACCCCGTTCCCCAAAATGAAACTTCCCATAGCGGCATTTTATGATTTATGACTTGCAGGGACTGGTGGTCCGGGATTCGGAGGTGTTTTGAGTGCAATAGGAACAATTGGTTCCTTAAGGTTGGCCTTTAAGGACAAGTTTGACTTCGGTCAATATTTTGGGTAAACGACCCCGGAATCGAGTTTCATCGGTTCCAGTAGCTTCGTGTGATGATTTCGGACTTGGGCTTATGTTCGAATTGGGTTTCTGATGACCCGAGGGCGTTTTGGCGCCCAATATTGAAATTTGAAGTTCCTTAGGTCCATATTTTGGTTTGGGACGTATTTTTGTGTTTTCGAGGTCCGAACGGGATTCCGAGACCGGGAATAGTTCCATTATGTTAATTATGACCTGCCTGAAAAATTTGAGGTCATTCCAAGTAGTATAGACCCGTTCGGCGCAATGGAATGAAATCTAGAATTCTTAAAGTTCTTAAGTTTGAATTCAAGGGCTTTGGAGGGTGATTTTAAGTTTTAGCGATGTTTTGAGTGTTCCGTAAGCTCGAGCGAGTCCGTCATATGATTTGAGACTTGTTGGTATAATTTGTCAGGGGCTCGGGTGGGCCTTGGGGCCTCCCGGACCCCGCACAGGGTCAAAAACCAGCAAAATCCAAGGCTGGTGCAGCTGTTTCTGGTGTGACCGCACCTGCGGTTGACCAGTCGCAGGTGCGAGACCGCCCATGCGGTCCCATCCACGCAGGTGCGGAAAATACCTGGACCCCTCTACTTCCGCAGGTGCGGGCTTGTGCCCGCTAGTGCGAGTCCGCTGGTGAGGAAATTGTTCGCAGACGCGTGTCCGTTGGTGCGGATTTTCCCTCGCAGGTGCGACCCCAGATTCCAGGCCTAACCTCCGCAGGTGCGGCCATTTTCTTCGCAAGTGCGGGACCGCACATGCGGTCCCAAAGTCGCAGGTGCGAAAATCCCTGTAAGACAGACCTATTTAATGTCCAAAAACACGGGTTTCTTCACATAATTTCACCCCCTAACCTCCATTGTTGAGCCCTAGAGCTTGAGAAAACAGTTCTTCAACCAATTCCTCCAAGAGGTAAGTAATTCCACTCCTTTTACTAATTAAATTCATGAATTGTCAAGAAAACTCTCTACTAATTCCTAGAAAAATCTAAGTTTTGGGTAGTAGTTGGGATTTTAGAAAATTTGGAGAATTATCCACCCAAGGCTGTGAATTCTTGTATAAATCATATAATTTTGATCCATAGGCTTCGGGTGAGTGATCCTTTCGAGAATTTTTAGAATCCGAGCATGCGGGCCCCGGGTTGGATTTTTAGAATTTCTCAAGAATGTCGAAAATTGGGTAGACTAGAATGATTTCCCTACTTTGAGCATGCATTGATGTTATTGAACTATATTTGGCTAGTTGTGAGCCGTCGAGGGTAGATTTCGGAGATTCGGGAGCATCTTTGATCCGAGGGGTGGTTTCGTCGCGAGGTAAGTCTCCTTTCTAACCTTGTAAGGGGTAATTGTCCCCCTAGGTGATTGAAATACTATATGTGATAATTTGTGGGGGCTACGCACGTACAAAGTGACGAGAGTCCGTACGTAGGAACTATTTCTATTATGTCCGGGTAGTTAGGCTCACATCATGCCTTGTGCTTTTATTGATATGAACTATATGTGTGCTGAATATACATTTCATATTGTTTACATTCCTGAAGTTATGAAATTTGAGAAAAAATTGTAAGAAATCTGATTATGGAAAGGCATCCTCTTTTAAAGAATAATAATGTATGTGCATGTGAACGCTTCGCAAATTGTATTCCACGAGCGGAGTGTGATTTCCCCCACTCTATTCAGAGGCGCACTTTTGGGACGGGCCGATCGATCCTTCGGCAATGCGCAGAGAGATTGAGAGATGTACTTTTGGGACGGGCCAGTCGATCCCTCAGCAGTGCATGGAGGGATTGAGAGATGCACTTTTGGGACGGGCCGATCGATCCTTCGACAGTACATAGTGAGGTTGAGAGATGCACTTTTGGGATGGGCCGATCGATCTTTCGGCAGTGCATAGAGAGCTTGTGAGGTGCACTTTTGGGACGGGCCGATCGATCCTTCGGCAGTGCACGAGTGTGACTATCCTGTCACTCCGGCCGGTTGTCTTCACCCTGCATGCGTATGCTTTATTTGTTATTAAATTTCGTGAAATTTATCTGACAGATATTTGGGAAAAAGTGAAGTGAAAATTATTTTATTTATCCTCAGTACTTTTTCTGGATTTCAGTATCTTGCATATATATATACATGTTGCTTCACTGCCTTACATGCCTACTATTTTTACTACATTCTGTTGATTTATACTGCTGGACCTTAGTGAGTGTCTTGTCGATTTCTCGTCGCTACCTCGTCGAGGTTAGGCGGGATACTAACTGGGTACATATATATATATATTTATGTACTCATGCTGCACTTCTGTACTTAACTGTACAGAGTCTGGGGCTGGTGTTTCTAGTTATCCGATCTTAGCTTGACAGATTCCGGGCCTGACTCCACGGTTAGCTGTCTCCGTTGGCGATTCCCAGCTATGCTATGGAGTTGTCTTTTGTTTACCTCTGTCTATATCCTTTCAGACAGCAGTACTTTTTGTATCATCATTTGTATATTCTACTAGTCGTCTATTGACTCGTGATACTAGTTCCTGGCACACACTTGGTAAATTCTATTTTTGGGGACTGTATATGTATATATATGTGTCATGGATCACGCTCATTTGGATGTATGTATTTAAATTGAAAAATGCTTCTGCTTCTATTTTAATGGGTTAAGTGTCAAACTTTGGGAAACATGTGGGGTTGGTATGTTAATAAGGAGAACTTCACTAGTAAGCAAACCGTTGGCTTGCCTGACCCCAGTGTTGGGCGCCATCACGACCCGCGTGGGATTTTGGGTCGTGACACTGGAGGTGTGTACAGACTCCAGAAGGGCTCCTTCAGCCCAAGCGCTAATATCACTCAGCACCTCACCATCACTCTTGGCCCTTGGCCACACTCGGTGGGACCACTCGAAAAGCCCCTCGGGTGAAGTAATAGAACGGGGTACTCGACCCGAAAATATCATTTTAATGCTCATGTAGTGTAAATCAGGCTGAGTTTCAAATAAAACAGTATGCATAATGATGCTGAGTAAAATCATCAACAGGTAGCGAGGAAAACAACAGTAAAACGCCCTCAAAGGGTTTAAACAGATCGACACGAGGCCCCAAACACGGCTTATAGCCCAAATATTTCACAAATCTTTAGAACATAATTTAACACAAGTTTTTGAGTAAATTTGCAACTCATTAGTCACCGCGGAGAGGACCTAGTCCAATCCAAAAATCAGTACGCGCCACATATTCGTCATCCGACATGCGCGCCATTCCAAATTCAGTGAGAAAATAATGCAGTCCGGGGTTCCATACCCTCAGGACAAGATTTAAGACCATTACTTACCTCTACCGGGCCACAACACTAGTCCTGTATGCCTTTGCCCCACAAATTGGCTCCCGATTGCTCCGAATCTAGCCAAAATTAGTTAACATTATCAATATATACTCAAGGAACACAACCCAACAGACCCTGTCACATCGCAGGCGGGAGGGGGAGTCTAGACCCCTACTGCCTAGGCCGTAGGTCCGACAGCAGCATTACATCCTACCCCGGGTACACTGCCCGTGGATGATGCCCAACATGTAGCAGTAGCACAGGAGCCCAGACCAGTTGGTGGTGACCAGCATAAGATGTTAGACAGATGGACCCGCTTACGCCTCCAGTCTTCGGGGATGAGCGAGGTGAGGATGCCCAGGATTTCATTGATAGGTGCAGGGATAGACTGCACAACATGGGGATCCTAGCGTCCCATGTAGTGGATTTTACTGCATTCCAGTTAAAGGGCAGAGCTCGTAGGTGGTGGCAGTCTTATATTCTCAGCAGGCCAGCCGATTCTCCTACTATCATTTGGGAGCAGTTCACACAGATGTTCTTGGATAGATATATTCCACCCTCTGATAGGGAAGAGTTGAGGGGTCAATTTGAGCGGTTAGAGTAGGGGCAGATGTCTGTGACAGATTATGAGGCCATATTTTCAGAGCTGTCACGCCATGCTCTTATGATATTACCCACCGATGCTGAGAGAGTTCGGAGGTTTGTGGCAGGGTTGCATCCAGGTATTAGATCCACCATGGCTCGAGAGGTGGAGATGGTATACCCCTTACCAGCTTGTGGTCTAGATAGCTTGACGGATTGAGGGGTACCGAATGAGGAGCAGAGAGCAGGGTTAGCAGGACAAGAGGGCCAAATTTGCAGGTGATTTCAGAGGTGCTCCAGCTAGGGGCAGGGGTCAGTTTGGAGGCGGTCGGTCCAGCAGGCCTTCATATGTAGCACCTCCATCACCTCCCCGAGGTGTCCCAGTTAGGCCCCAGTTCAGTGCCATGCCAGAGCGCTCCTATCGACCTCTAGCTATTCAGGGTTCTCCCAGTGGTCATTCCAGTCATCAGAGATCCTCCGATACTTATTTCAGTGCTATGCCTGAGGGCTCTCATCGCCCTCCGTCCCTTCAGGGACTTGCCTCGGGGCAGCAGATTGTGCCACCTGGGTAATATTATGAGTGTGGAGAGCTGGGACATATGAGGTGGCAGTGTCCCCAGTATCGGGGCAAGGCCGTGCAGTAGAGCTATCAGCCGATGGGTCTAGCACCAGCAGTCCGGCCACCTAGAGGCGGAGGACAGGCCGACAGGGGTCGTCCTAGAGGTGGAGGCCAGTCAGGGGGAGGTCAAGCAGCTCCTGTTCACTTCGGCGAGGCTCATACTTCAGGTGCTCCAGCCAGGTTTTATGCTATTCTAGCCAGATCAGATGCAGTGGCCTCAGACGCCATGATCACAAGTATTATATCAGTATGTGGTAGAGAGGCTTTAGTGTTGTTTGATCCAGGATCCACTTATTCATACTTTTCGGCCTTATTTTCTTCTTTTCTGGATGTCTCTCGAGAGTCTTTGAGATCTCCTATATATGTGTCCACTCCTCTGGGTGACTCTATGGTGGTAGACCGGGTGTATCGGTCTTTTGTGATCACCTTCTGTGAGTTCGAGACCAGATCTGACCTTTTATTGCTCGACATGGTTGATTTTGATGTTATTCTAGGCATGGATTGTCTATCTCCTCATCATGTCGTGCTTGATTTCCACGCCAAGACCGTTACTTTAGCCATGCCTGAGTCTCCTAGGCTGGAGTGGAGGGGTTCTTCAGTTAGCGCATCCAGTCGGGTTATTTCATTCTTGAAGGCTCGACATATGGTCGAGAAGGGTTGTCTAGCCTATTTGGCTTATGTGCGGGACACCACCGCCGAGTCTCCGACGATTGATTCCATGCCAGTCGTTCGAGAGTATGCTGATGTATTTCCTTCGGATCTTCCGGGCATGCCTCCGGACCGTGATATTGATTTCTGCATTGATTTAGCCCCAGATACTCAGCCTATATCTATTCCTCCGAAAGAGTTGAAGGAGTTGAAGGAGCAGCTTGAGGAGTTTTTAGCTACCGGGTTCATCAGACCGAGTGTGTCGCCGTGGGGTGCTCCATTCTATTTGTGAAGAAGAAGGATAGATCTATGCGGATGTGTATTGACTACCGCCAGTTGAACAAGGTTACCATTAAGAACAAGTATCCCTTGCCGCGCATCGATGATTGGTTTGACCAGTTGCAGGGCGCTCGTGTGTTTTCTAAGATTGATTTGAGATCAGGTTATCATCAGTTGAGGATTCGGGCCTCAGATGTTCCGATGACTGCTTTTCGTACGAGATATGGCCACTATGAGTTCTTGGTGATGTCATTTGGCTTGACTAATGCCCCACAACATTCACGGACTTGATAAATAGGGTGTTCAGGCCGTATATTGATTCCTTTGGCATTATCTTCATTGATGACATTTTGATTTACTCCGGTAGCCCGGGGGAGCACGAGCAGCATTTGAGGGTTATGCTCCAGACTTTGCGAGAACAGAAGCTATATGCTAAGTTCTCCAAGTGTGAGTTTTGGTTGTATTCCGTGGAATTTTTGGGGCATGTGGTATCCGGAGAGGGTATCAAGGTTGATCCTCAAAAGATCGAGGTAGTTCAGAGTTGGTCGCGTCCTACTTCACCTACAGAGATCAGGAGCTTTTTGGGCCTAGCAGGTTATTATCGCCGATTTGTGGAGGGTTTCTCTACTATTGCAGCTCCATTGACTAGATTGACTCAGAAGAATGCCCCGTTTCGATGGTCTGACGAGTGTGAGGCGAGCTTTCAGAAGCTCAAGACAGCATTGACCTCGACGCCAGTTCTAGTATTGCCATCTGGTTCTGGGAGGTACACAGTGTATTGTGACGCTTCGCGCGTTGGCTTGGGGTGCGTGTTGATGCAGGAGGGGAGAGTTATTACTTATGCTTCATGCCAGCTGAAGATTCATGAGAAGAATTACCCTGTGCACGATTTGGAGTTGGCGGCGATTGTTCATGCTCTTAAGATCTGGAGGCACTATTTGTATGGAGTGTCCTGTGAGGTCTATACCGACCACCGCAGCTTGCAACACTTATTTAAACAGAAGGATCTTAATTTGAGGCAGGGCAAATGGCTTGAGTTGTTGAAGGATTATGATATCACCATTCTTTATCACCCGGGCAAGGCTAATGTGGCGGCAGATGCTTTGAGTCGGAAGGCTGAGAGTATGAGTAGCTTGGCTTATATTGCAGTGGAGGAGAGACCTCTAGCCTTGGACATTCAGTCCTTGGCCAATCGCTTGGTGAGATTAGATCTTTTAGAGCCTCGTCGAGTTTTGGCACATGTGGTTGCTCAGTATTCGTTATTGGGAGAGATTAAGGCCCGACAGTTCTATGATCCATGCTTGGCAGAGCTTCGGGAGACAGTGGTTCAGGGTAGGGCCAAGGAGGTTATTATTGGCGAGGATGGTGTTCTGAGGCTTCAGGGTCGCTTATGTGTTCCTAATGTTGATGGCCTGAGGGAGATGATTCTAGATGAGGCGCACAGTTCTCGATATTCTATTCACCCTGGTGCTACGAAAATGTATCGTGATTTGAAACATCATTTTTGGTGGAGGCGAATGAAGAAGGACATTGTAGAGTATGTGATTAGGTGTCTCAATTGCCAGCAGGTTAAGTATGAGCCCTATAGGCGAAGAGGCCTACTTCAGCAGATGCTCATTCCTGAGTGGAAATGGGAGCGCATTGCTATGGACTTCGTGGTTGGATTGCCTCGGACTTCGCAGAAGGTTGACGCGGTTTGGGTCATTGTGGATAGATTGACCAAATCGACGCATTTCATTCCAGTGGCTACTACATATTCATCTGAGAGGTTGGCCTAGATCTACATTCGGAGATAGTCCGGTTGCATGGTGTGCCGGTGTCTATCATATCAGATCGAGGCCCTCAGTTCACCTCGCACTTCTGGAGAGCATTGCATAGTGAAATGGGCACCTAGATGGACCTCAGCACAACATTTCATCCCCAGACTGATGGTCAGTTAGAGCGTACAGTTCAGATATTGGAGGACAAGTTCAGGGCATTTGTGATTGATTTCGGGGGTCAGTGGCACCACTTCTTGCCTTTGGCCGAGTTTGCTTACAATAATAGTTATCAGTCCAGCATTGAGATGGCACCATTCGAGGCTTTGTATGGTCGGCGATGTCGTTCCCCTATGGGATGGTTTGAGCCTGGCGAGGCTAAGTTATATGGCACTGACCTGGTGAGGGATGCCTTGGATAAAGTGAATTTGATTCAGGAGAGACTCCGTACAGCACAGTCCAGACAAAAGAGTTACGCGGATCAGAGGGCGCGTGATGTATCATTTATGGAGGGAGATAGGGTCCTGTTGAAAGTTTCGCCTATGAAGGGTATTATGAGGTTTGGGAAGAAGGGCAAGCTGAGCCCAAGGTTTATCGGTCGATTCGAGGTATTGAGGAGCGTTGGGAAGGTTGCTTACGAGCTGGCCTTGCCTCCCAGCTTATCAGGAGTTCACCCAATTTTTCATGTATCCATGCTCCGGAGGTACCACGCCCACTTCTCTCATGTGGTCGATTTCAGCACTATTCAGCTGGATGAGAGGTTGGGCTACGAGGAGGAACCAATTGCTATTATTGATAGACAGGACCGCCAGTTGAGGTCTAAGAGAGTTTATGCCGTAAAGGTCCAGTGGAGGGACCAATCAGCTGAGGAGGCGACCTGGGAGTCCGAGGAAGACATGCGGAGCAGATATCCACACTTATTCATCACTTCAGGTATGATTCTACACCCGTCGAGGATGAACATTTGTTTAAGAGGTGGAGAATATAACGACCCGACCGGTCGTTTTGCGTTATCGGACCCCGTTCCCCCAAATGAAACTTCCCATAGCAGCATTTTATGATTTATGACTTGAGGGGACTGGTGGTCCGGGATTCAGAGGTGTTTTGAGTGCAATAGGAACAATTGGTTCCTTAAGGTTGGCCTTTAAGGCCAAGTTTGACTTCGGAAACATTTTGGGTAAACAACCCCGGAATCGAGTTTCGTCGGTTCCAGTAGCTTCGTGTGATGATTTCGAACTTGGCGTATGTTCGGATTGGGTTTCTGATGACCCGGGGGCATTTCGGCGCCCAATATTGAAATTTGAAGTTCCTTAGTCCATATGTTGGTTTGGGACGTGTTTTTGTGTTTTCGAGGTCCGAACGGGATTCCGAGACCGGGAATAGTTCCTTTATGTTAATTATGACATGCCTGCAAAATTTGAGGTCATTCCGAGTAGTATAGACCCGTTCGGCGCAATGGAATGAAATATAGAATTCTTAAAGTTCTTAAGTTTGAATTCAAGGGGTTTGGAGGGTGATTTTGAGTTTTAGCAATGTTTTGAGTGTTCCGTAAGCTCTAGCGAGTCCGTCATATGATTTGGGACTTATTGGTATAATTTGTTAGGGGCTCGGGAGAGCCCAGGGGCCCGGACCCCGGGCGGGGCCAAAAACCAGCAAAATCCAAGGCTGGTGCAGCTGCTTCTAGTGTGACCGCACCTGCGATCGTGCAGTCGCAGGTGCGAGACCGCCCCTGCGGTCCCATCCACGCAGGTGTGGAAAATCTCTGGACCCCTCTACCTCCGCAGGTTCGGAATTGTGCCCGCTGGTGTGAGTCTGCTGGTGCGGAAATTCTTCGCAGGCGCGTGTCCACTGGTGTGGATTTTCCCTCGCAGGTGCGACCCCAGCTTCCAGGACTAACCTCCGCAGGTGCGGCCATTATCTTCGCAGGTGTGGGACCGCACCTGCGGTCCCAAAGTAGTAGGTGCAAAAATCCCTGTAAGACAGACCTATTTAATGTCCAAAAACACGGGTTTCTTCACATAATTTCACCCCCTAACCTCCATTGTTGATCCCTAGAGCTTTAGAAAGCAGTTCTTCAACCAATTGCTCCAAGAGGTAAGTAATTCCACTCCTTTTACTAATTAAATTCATGAATTGTCAATAAAATTCTCTACTAATTCCTAGGAAAATCTGAGTTTTGGGTAGTAGTTAGGATTTAGAAAATTTGGAGAATTATCCACCTAAGGCTGTGAATTCTTGTATAAATCATATAATTTTGATCCTTAGGCTTCAGGTGAGTGATCCCTTCGAGAATTTTTAGAATCCGAGCATGCGGGCCCGGGGTTAGATTTTTAGAATTTCTCAAGAATGTCGAAAATTGGGTAGACTAGAATGATTGCCCTACTTTGAGCATGCATTGATGTTATTGAACTATATTTGGCTAGTTGCGAGCCGTCGAGGGTAGATTTCAGAGATTCTGGCGCATCCTTGATCCGAGGGGTGGTTTCGTCGCGAGGTGAGTCTCCTTTCTAACCTTGTAAGGGGGAATTGTCCCCCTAGGTGATTTAAATGCTATATGTGATAATTTGTGGGGGCTACGCACGTACAGAGTGACGAGAGTCCGTACGTAGCGACTATTTCTATTATGTCCGGGTAGTTAGGCTCACATCATGCCTTGTGCTTTTATTGATATGAACTATATGTATGCTGAATTTACATTTCATATTGTTTACATTCTTGAAGTTATGAAATTTGAAGCATCCTCTTTTAAAGAATAATAATGTATGTGCATGTGACCGCTTCGCAAATTGTATTTCGCGAGCGGAGTGTGATTTCCCCCACTCTATTCAGAGGCACACTTTTGGGACGGGCCGATCGATCCTTCGGCACTGCAAAGAGAGATTGAGAGATGCACTTTTGGGACGGGCCGGTCGATCCCTCGGTTGTGCACCGAGAGATTGAGAGACGCACTTTTGGGACGGGCCGATCGATCCTTCAGTAGTGCGTAGTGAGGTTGAGAGATGCACTTTTGGGACTGACTGATCGATCCTTCGGCAGTGCATAGAGAGCTTGTGAGGTGCACTTTTACGACGGGCCAATCGATCCTTCGGCAGTGCACGTGCATGACTATCCTGTGACTCCGGCCGGTTGTCCTAACCCTGCATGCATATGCTTTATTTGTTATTAAATTTCGTGAAATTTATCTGACAGATTTTGGGAAAAAGTGAAGTGGAAATTGTTTTATTTATCCTCAGTACTCTTCCTGGATTTCAGTATCTTGCATATATATATACTTGTTACTTCACTGCCTTACATGCCTACTGTTTTTATTACATTCTGTTGATTTATACTTCTGGACCTTAGTGAGTGTCTTGTCGACTTCTCGTCACTACCTCTTCGAGGTTTGGCGGGACACTCACTGGGTACATATATATATTTAGGTACTCATGCTGCACTTCTGTACTTAACTGTACAGGTTGTGGGGCTGGTGTTACTAGCTATCCGACCGGAGCTTGACAGATTTGAGGCCTGACTCCACGGTGAGCTGCCTACCTTGGCGATTCCCAGCTATGCTATGGAGTTTTCTTTTGTTTACCTCTGTCTATATCCTTTCAGGTAACAATACTTTTTGTATCATCTTTTGTATATTCTACTAGTCGCCTATTGACTCGTGACACTAGTTCCTCGCACACACTTGGTAGATTCTATTTTTGGGGACTGTATGTGTGTATATATGTGTCATGGATCACGCTCATTTTGGATGTATGTATTTAAATTGAAAAAATGCTTCCGCTTCTATTTTAATGGGTTAAGTGTCAAACTTTGGGAAACATGTGGGGTTGGTATGTTAATAAGGAAAACTTCACTAGTAAGCAAACCGTTGGCTTGCCTGACCCCAGTGTTGGGCGCCATCACGACCCGCGTGGGATTTTAGGTCGTGACACTGGGGGTGTGTACAGATTCCGGAGGGGCTCCTTCAGCCCAAGCGCTAATATCACTCAGCACCTCACCATCACTCTTGGCCCTCGGCCACACTCGGTGGAACCACTCGAAAAGCCCTTCGGACGAAGTAATAGAACGGGGTACTCGACCCGAAAATATCATTTAATGCTCATGTAGTGTAAATCAGGCTGAGTTTCAAATAAAACAGTATGCATAATGATGCTGAGTAAAATCATCAACAGGTTGCGAGGAAAACAACAGTAAAACACCCTTAAAGGGTCTAAATAGATCGGCACGAGGCCCCAAACACGGTTTACAGCCCAAATAATTTACAAATCTTTAGAACATAATTTAACATAAGATTTTGAGTAAATATGCAACTCATTAGTCATCGCGGAAAGGTCCTAGTCCAATCCAAAAATCAGTACGCGCCACATATTCGTCATCCGACATGTGCGCCATTCCAAATTCAGTGAGAAAATAATGCAGTCCGGGGTTCCATACCCTCAGGACAAGATTTAAGACCATTACTTACCTCCACCGGGCCACAACACTAGTCCTCTATGCCTTTTCCCCACAAATTGGCTCCCGATTGCTCCGAATCTAGCCAAAACTAGTTAACATTATCAATATATACTCAAGGAACACAACCCAATCGAAAATTATCGATTTAATCAAAACTCTCGAAATTCGGCCAAACCCGAGCCCCAGGCCCACGTATCGGAATCCGATAATTTTTACATCACTAGTAACCTCGTCCTCCTACGATTCTATACATACCAAGAACACTAAATTCAGACAACAATTGCCATTCCAAAACCTCAAAAGAAATCTCAATTCTTTCCTCTCATTTTTCCAACTTTTTTCCTACTCAAATCCTTAAATTCTCAAGCCTAATCCTAAAAAAATAGCATAGGAAACAACCAAAGAACTTAACTTTGCTGAGGAACCTTGAATTTCCCTCTCAAAATCACCTTCAATGGACTCCTCCCGCATGCAAATTGATGAAAAATAAGAAATTTCGCGGAAGGGTCCTTTTTATACTGTTCTGCCCAGTCATTTCCGCTCCTGCGGACAATTGGCCGTACCTCCAGACCTGCACCTGCGGTCCCAGGTGCGCACCTGCGAAACTCACTTAACGGGCCAATTCCCGCGCCTGCGACCATCGTTCCGCACTTGCGGCATCGCAGGTGCGACAAAGTCCTCGCACCTGCGGACCTCTCCTTACTCAGCCAAATCTCGCACCTGCGACCTTTTCTCCGCTCCTGCAAAACCGCACCTGCAGCTCCCTTTCCGCAGGTGCGAAAACACCAGCAGCCAGCAAACCTGCAATTTACCAAAAATCACTCCAAACTTCCCGTCAACCATCTGAAACCAATCCCGAGCCCCTCGGGGCCCCAACAAAACATACCAACACACCCCATAACACTATTCCAACATAGTTGAGCCTTCGAAACACCAAAAACAACACGAAAACACCAAATTTACATCAAATTCAAGCTTAAGAACTTTGAAACTTCTAAATTTCGCCAACTACGTCGAAACCAACCAAAACACCTCCGATTGACCTGAAAGTTTGCAAACATATCCAAAATGACATTACGAACCTGTTCCAACTTCCGGAATTCCATTCCGACCTCGATAACCTATTTTCCACTGCCGACCGGAATCGCCAAAAACTAACTTTTGCCAATTCAAGCCTAATTCTACACCAGACATCACAAAAATACTCAACACACTCCTAAGTCCCAAATCACCTAACGAAGCTATTCGAGCCATAAAATCCACATTCCCAGGTCGTTTACCAATAAGTCAACTCTGAGTTGACTTTCTCGACTATTAGGCTACTTTAAAAGGCTAAATGCCTAAACTCTCACCATAACAACTCCCGACTCAAACCAACTGATCCAACACATCAAAAACAAGATAGAGATATATAAAAAAATGAAGAAATAGGGGAAATGGGGTAAATCTCACGGAACGACCGGTCAGGTCGTTACATCCTCCCCCTTTTAAACAAACGTTCGTCCTCGAACGAGTCTAGAAACATACCTGGAGCCTCAAATAAGTGAGGATATCTGTCCCGCATCTCCCGCTCGGTCTCTCAGGTGGCATCCTCCACTGGCTTCCCTCTCCACTGAACCTTCACTGAAACTATATCCTTAGACCTTAGCTTCCTGACCTGTCGACCCAAAATAGCCACTAGCTCTACCTCATATGGCATATCACCCTTGAGCTGAACTGTGCTGAAGTCCAAAACATGGGAAGGGTCACCAACATACTTCTGGAGCATCGAAACATGGAATACTGAATGAATACTCGATAAACTAGGAGGCGTAACAAGCTTGTAAGCCACCTCCCCAACCCTCTGAAGTACCTCAAATGGCCCAATGAACCTGGGACTCAGCTTTCCTCTCTTCCCGAATCTCATAACACCTTTCATGGGTGACACCTTCAGCAACACCTTATCCCCAACCATGAAAGACAAATCTCGGACCTTCCGGTCCGTATAACTCTTCTGCCTAGACTGCGCCATACGAAGCTAATCCTGAATCAACTTTGCTTTAATCAAAGCATCCTGAACCAAGTCTGTGCCCAATAGCCTGGTCTCGCGCGGCTCAAACCAACCAACTGGAGACCTACACCTCCTACCATACAAAGCCTCATACAGAGCAATCTGAATACTCGACTGATAGCTGTTATTATATGCAAACTCCGATAGTGGCAGAAACTGATCCCATGAACCACCAAAGTCAATCACACAAGCACACAACATGTCCTCCAAAATTTGAATGGTACGCTCCGACTGCCCATCGGTCTGAGGATGAAGCGCTGTGCTCAACTCAACCTGAGTACCCAAGTCTCTCTACACGGCTCTCCAAAACTGGGATGTGAACTGAGTGTCTCTGTCGGAAATGATAGAAACTGGAACCCTATGCAATCGGACAATCTCTCTGATATAAATCCCAGCTAACCTCTTCGATGAATACGTAGTACCAACAGGAATGAAGTGTGCAGACTTGGTCAGCCGATCCACAATAACCCATATAGCATCAAACCTCCTGGTAGTCCGTGGGAGTCCAACTACGAAGTCCATGGTGATCCGCTCCCACTTCCACTCCGGAATATCGAACCTCTGAAGCAATCCACCAGGTCTCTAGTTCTCATACTTGACCTGCTGACAGTTGAGACACCGAGCCACAAACTCCACAACATCCTTCTTCATTCTCCTCCACCAATAATGCTGCCTCAAATCCTAATACATCTTCGCGGCACCGGATGGATGGAATACCACGCACTATGAGCCTCTACTAGAATCAAATCTCGAAGCCATCTACATTGGGCACGCAAATCCGGCCATGCATCCTCATGACCCCATCATCACCAATAACCACATCTTTGGCATCATCGCGACGGACCCGGTCCTGAAAAACAAGCAAATGTGGATCATCGTACTGGCGTGCTCTAATCTGATCGTAGAGAGAAGTCCTGGAGGCTACACAAGCCAACACCCGCGGGGGCTCTGATAGATCCAATCTAACCAAAAGACCTCCTAAGGCCTAAACATCAAGAGCTAATGGCCGATCTGCTACTGGAAGGTAAGCTAAACTCCCCAAACTCTCTGCTCTGCGACTCAAGACATCGGCCACTACATTGGCCTTCCCAGGATGATATAAGATAGTGAAGTCATAATCCTTGAGGAGCTCTAACCATCTCCCATGACGCAAATTCAAGTCCTTCTGCCTCAGCAGATACTGCAAACTGCGATGATCAGTGAAAATCTCACACTGCACTCCATACAAATAATGCCGCCAAATCTTCAAGGCATAGACAGTGGCAGCTAACATAAGATCGTGCACTGGATAATTCTTCTCGTGCACCTTCAACTGTCTGGACGCGTAGGCAATCACCCTACCGTCCTGCATCAATACCGCTCCCAAGCAACCTCTAGAAGCATCACAATAAACAGTGTAAGAACCTGAACCAGTAGGCAAAACTAGTACTGGAGCTGTAGTCAATGCTGACTTAAGCTTGTGAAAGCTCTCCTCGCACTCATCAGACCATTTGAATAGGGCACCCTTCTGGGTCTATCTTGTCAAAGGCGAAGCAATCGAAGAGCATCCCTCCACAAAGCGACGGTAATATCATGCCAAACCAAGGAAACTCCTAATCTATGTAGCTGAGGACGGTCTGGGCCAACTCTGCACTGCCTCTATCTTCTTCGAATTAACCTTAATCCCCTCACTAGACATCACGTGCCCCAAGAAAACTACCGATCCCAGCCAAAACTCACACTTGGAGAATTTCGCGTAAAGCTTCTCCTCCCTCAACCTCTGTAACACAACTCTCAAATGTTGAGCATGCTCTTCCTGGCTACGAGAATAAACCAGGATGTCATCAATGAACACAATGACGAAGGAATCAAGATAAGACTGAAACACGCTGTTCATCAATTTCATGAACGCAGCTGGGGCATTTGTCAGCCCAAACGACATAACCAAGAACTCATAATGACCATACCTGGTCCTGAAAGTAGTCTTCGGAATATCAGAATCCCGAATCCTCAACTGATGGTACCCAGATCTCAAATCAATCTTGGAAAACACTCTGGCTCCCTGAAGCTGGTCAAACAAATAATCAATGCGGGGCAAGGGTGTCACGACCTCAAATCCTAACCGGCCGCGATGGCGCCTATCGTGGAACTAGGCTAGCCGACTACCGCGTGTTTACAATTTCTTTTGAACGTCCCATTTAAGATTCAAGCAATTCATAACAATATACTGAAAGTTTACTTGACATAATAGGCAACTTTTATATACAGTACTGCCATCCCCGAAACCCGAAGCCAGCATGTCATGAGGATCTAGTGAAATAAGCCAAAATAAAGTATTATGATACAAAACTCCGAATCAAAGCTAAATACAACACGAAGGGAAAGCAGAGGTGCTGCGAACGCTGAACAAATACCTTTATATCCCCACGATCCGGCTCCGCTGCGATATATGTATAAAAGCTAACGCTCGATATATGCTCCTAAATCTGCACAATGAGGTGCAGGGAGTAATGTGAGTACGCCAACTCAGTAGTAATGGAATTAAATCAAGTCTAAGTAGCAAGGAATCACATAAAAGTCAATGCCATCAAGTCACAATATACACAGCCTTACTTTCCAATAGTATACATAGATATACGAAATCATCATGCCTTAGAAATCAACTTCATAAAAGTCCTTAAAACAATGCACATTTTTAACAACTTCAAAACATGATTTGGTTTGCAAATGAATGTAATAAAATCATAAGTAGCCCCTCGGGCAAAACATGTTTCATAATCAGCCCCTCGGGCATGCCTCACAATCTCTCAACACCTCACAATCACTCAGCATCTCACAATCACTCATGACTCCCAATCACTCAATCACTCGCACTCGGTGCACTCACTGAGGGTGTGTACAGACTCCGGAGGGGCTCCTTCAGCCCAAACGCTAATATCACTTAGCACCTCACCATGACTCTTGGCCCTCGGCCACACTCGGTGGAACCACTCGAAAAGCCCAGTGGGCGAAGTAATAGAACGGGGTACTCGACCCGAAAACATCATTTTAATGTTCATGTAGTGTAAATCAGGCTGAGTTTCAAATAAAACAGTATGCACAATGATGCTGAGTAAAACCATCAACAGGTAGTGAGGAAAACAACGGTAAAACACCCTTAAAGGGTCTAAATAGATCGGCACGAGGCCCCAAACACGGTTTACAACCCAAATAATTTACAAATCTTTAGAACATAATTTAACATAAGATTTTGAGTAAATATACGACTCATTAGTCATCGCGGAAAGGACCTAGTACAATCCAAAAATCAGTACGCGCCACATATTCGTCATCCGACATGTGCGCCATTCCAAATTTAGTGAGAAAATAATGCAGTCCGGGGTGCCATACCCTCAAGACAAGATTTAAGACCATTACTTACCTCTACTGGGCCGTGACACTAGTCCGCTATGCCTTTGCCCCTCAAATTGGCTCCCGATTGCTCCAAATCTACCCAAAACCAGTTAACATCATCAATATATACTCATGGAACACAACCCAATCAAAAATCATCAAATTAAACAAAAATATCGAAATTCGGCTAAACCCGAGCCCCAGCCCCACGTCTTGGAATCCGAAAATTTTTACATCATTAGAACCCTCGTCCTCCGACGATTCTATACATACCAAGAACACTAAAATCGGACCACAATTGCCATTCCAAAACCTCATAAGAAATCCCAATTCCTTCCTCCCATTTTTCCAACTTTTTCCTACCCAAATCCTTAAATTTCCAAGACTAATCTCAATAAAATAACATAGGAACGGGATTAACAAATCAAAGACTCACCCTTGCTGAAGAACCTGGAAATCCCCTCTCAAAACCCCCTATCAATGGACTCCTCCCGCATGCAATTTGATGAAAAACTAATAAATTTTGCGGAGGGGGTCCTTTTATACTATTCTGCACAATCATTCCCGCACCTGCGGACAACTGGTCGCACCTGCGGACCCGCACCTACGGTCCCAGGGTGCGCACTTGTGATAACCAACTTAACGGACAAAATCTCGCACCTGCGACCAACCTCACGCACCTGCGACATCGCAAGTGCGACAAATACCTCGCACCTGCGTACCTCTCCTACACAGCCAGAATTCGCACCTGCGACCTCACCTTCCGCTCCTGTTCGATCGCACCTGCGACTCCCCTTTCGCAGGTGCGAAAACACCAGCAACCAGCACAACAGAGTTTCCAAATATTCACTCCAACTTCCTATCAACCATCCGAATCAATCCCGAGCACCTCGGGGCCCCAACCAAACATACCAACATATCCCATAACATCATTCAAACTTAGTCGAGCCTTCGAAACACCAAAAACAACACGAGAACATCAAATTCAAGCTTAAGAACTTTAAAACTTCTAAAATTCGCCAACTACGCCGAAACCAACCAAATCACCTCCGATTAATCTAAAATTTTGCAGACACATCCAATATGACATTACAAACCTGTTCCAACTTCCGGAATTCCATTCCGTCCTTGATAGCCTATTTTCCACTGCCGACCGGAAATCGCCAAAAACTAACTTTTGCCAATTCAAGCCTAATTCTACACCGGACATCACAAAAATATTCCGAACACACTCCTAAGTCCCAAATCACCTAACGTAGCTATTTGAGCCATAAAATCCGCATTCCGAGGTCGTTTACCAATAAGTCAACTCTCAGTTGACTTTCTCAACTATTAGGCTACTTTAAAAAGCTAAATTCTTAAACTCTCACCATAACCACTCCGGACCCAAACCAACTGATCCAACACATCAAAAACAAGATAGCGATACATAACAATGCAAAAATAGGGGAAATGGGGTAAATCTCAAGGAACGACCGGTCGGGTCGTTACATCCTCCCCCTCTTAAACAAATATTCGTCCTCGAACGGGTCTAGAAACATACTTGGAGCCTAGAATAAGTGAGGATATCTGCCCCGCATCTCCCGCTCGGTCTCCCAGGTGGAATCCTCCACCGTCTGCCCTCTCTACTAAACCTTCAGTGAAGCTATATCCTTAGATCTCAGCTTCCTGACCTGTCGACCCAAAATAGCCACTGACTCTACCTCGTATGACATATCACCCTCGAGCTGAACCGTGCTGAAGTCCAAAACATAGGAAGGGTCACGAACATACTTCCGGAGCATCGAAACATGGAATACTGGATGAATACTCGATAAACTGGGAGACATAGCAAGCCTATAAGCCACCTCCCCAACCCTCTGAAGTACCTCAAATGGCCTAATGAACCTGGGACTCAGCTTCTCTCTCTTCTCGAATCTCATAACACCCTTCATGGGTGACACCTTCAGCAATACCTTATCCCCAACCATGAAAGACACATCTCGGACCTTCCGGTCCGTATAACTCTTCTGCCTAGACTGCACCGTGCGAAGCCGATCCTGAATCAACTTTGCCTTACTCAAAACCTCCTGAACCAAGTCTGTGCCAAATAGCCTGGTCTCGCGCAGCTCAAACCAAC
>ML428421.1:30784-43949 GCA_005239525.1 Nicotiana knightiana
GGAGACATAGCAAGCCTATAAGCCACCTCCCCAACCCTCTGAAGTACCTCAAATGGCCTAATGAACCTGGGACTCAGCTTCTCTCTCTTCTCGAATCTCATAACACCCTTCATGGGTGACACCTTCAGCAATACCTTATCCCCAACCATGAAAGACACATCTCGGACCTTCCGGTCCGTATAACTCTTCTGCCTAGACTGCACCGTGCGAAGCCGATCCTGAATCAACTTTGCCTTACTCAAAACCTCCTGAACCAAGTCTGTGCCAAATAGCCTGGTCTCGCGCAGCTCAAACCAACCAACCGGAGACCTACACCTCCTACCATACAAAGCCTCATACAGAGCCATCTGAATACTCGACTGATAGCTGTTATTATATGCAAACTCAGGTAGTGGCAGAAACTGATCCCATGAACCACCAAAGTCAATCACACAAGCACACAACCTCTCTTCCTACATCTGGATGGTACGCTCCGACTGCCCGTCGGTCTGAGGATGAAATGCTGTGCTCAACTCAACCTGAGTACCCAACTCTCTCTGCACGGCTCTCCAAAACTGAGATGTAAACTGAGTGCCTCTGCCGGAAATGATAGAAACTGGAACCCCATGCAAATGGACAATCTCCCTGATATAAATCTCAGCTAACCACTCCGATGAATATATAGTACCAACAAGAATGAAGTGCGCAGACTTGGTCAGCCGATCCACAATAACCTATATAGCATCAAACCTCCTCGAATTCCGTGGGGTCCAACTACGAAGTCCATGGTTATCCGCTCCCACTTCCACTTCGGAATATCAAACCTCTGAAGCAATCCACCAGGTCTTTGGTGCTCATACTTGACCTGTTGACAGTTGAGACACCGAGCCACAAACTGCAGGACATCCTTCTTCTTTCTCCTCCACCAATAATTCTGCCTCACATCCAGATACATCTTCGCGGCACCTGGATGGATGGAATACAGCGAACTATGAGCCTCTGCTAGAATCAAATCTCGAAGTCCATATACATTGGGCACGCAAATCCGGCCCTGCATCCTCATGACCCCATATCACCAATAACTACATCTCTGGCATCACCGCGACGGATACGGTCCTGAAGAACAAGCAAATGTGGATCATCATACTGGCGTGCTCTAATCTGATCGTAAAGAGAAGACCTGGAGGCTACACAAGCCAACACCCGCCGGGGCTCTGATAAATCCAATCTCACCAAATGACTTGCTAAGGCCTCAACATCAAGAGCTAATGGCCGCTCTGCTACTGGAAGGTAAGCTAAACTCCCAAAACTCTCTGCTCTGCGAATCAAGGCATCGACCACTACATTGGCCTTCCCCGGATGATATAAGATAGTGAGGTAATAATCCTTGAGGAGCTCTAACCATCTCCTCTGACGCAAATTGAAGTCCTTCTGCCTCAGCAGCTACTGCAAAAATTGCGATGATCAGTGAAAATCTCACACAGCACTCCATACAAATAATGCCGCCAAATCTTCAAGGCATGAACCATGGCAGCTAACTCAAGATCGTGCACTGGATAATTCTTCTCGTGCACCTTCAACTGTCTGGACGCGTAGGCAATCACCCTACCGTCCTGCATCAATACCGCCCCCAAGCCAACTCTAGAAGCATCACAATAAACTGTTTAAGAACCCGAACCAACAAGCAAACTAGTACTTGTGCTGTAGTCAATACTGACTTGAGCTTCTGAAAGCTCTCCTCACACTCATCAGACCATCTGAATAGAGTACCCTTCTGGGTCAATCTGGTCAAGGGCGAAGCAATCGAAGAGAATCCCTCCACAAAGCGATGGTAATATTCCGCTAAACCAAGGAAACTCCTAATCTCTGTAGCTGAGGACGGTCTGGGCCAACTCTGCACCGCCTTTATCTTCTTTGGATCAACCTGAATCCCCTCACTGGACACCACGTGCCCCAAGAAAGCTACCGAACCCAGCCAAAACTCACACTTGGAGAATTTCGCGTAAAGCTTCTCCTCCCTCAACCTCTGCAACACAACTCTCAAATGCTGAGCATGCTCTTCCGGGCTGCGAAAATGAACCAGGATGTCATCAATGAACACAATGATGAAGGAATCAATATAAGGCTGAAACACGCTGTTCATCAATTGCATGAACGGAGCTGGGGCATTGGTCAGCCCAAACGACATAACCAAGAACTCATACCATACCTGGTCCTGAAGGCAGTCTCCAGAATATCAGAATCCTGAATCCTCAACTGATGGTACCCAGATCTCAAATCAATCTTGGAAAATACTCTGGCTCCCTGAAGCTGGTCAAATAAATCATCAATACGGGGCAAGGGATATCGGTTCTCCACCGTAACCCTATTCAACTGCCGATAGTCAATACACATACGCATGGACCCATCATTCTTCTTAACGAACAACACCGGTGCACCCCAAGGTTACACACTAGGCCGAATGAACCCCTTATCCAAGAGCTTCTGAAGCTGCTCCTTCAATTCCTTTAGCTCCGCTGGCGCCATACGGTATGGTGGAATAGAATTAGGCTGAGTGCCTGGCACCAGGTCAATCCCAAAATCAATATCCCTGTGTGGCATGCCTGGCAGGTCTGCAGGAAACACGTCCGAAAAATCATGGTCCACAGGAACTGAATCAATAACGGGAGTCTCACCACCGACATCCCTCACAAAGGCCAAATAAGATAAACACCCCTTCTCAACCATGCGCCGAGCCTTCAGGTAAGAAATCACCCCTGCTAGGCATATACTCGGAAGAACCTCTCCACTCAACCCTCGGACACCCCGGAATAGATAAGGTCATGGTCTTAGCATGACAATCAAGAACAACATGGCACGGAGATAACCAATCCATGCCCAAAATCATGTCAAAAACGACCATGTTGAGTAACAGTAGGTCCACTCGGGTCTCCAGACCCCCAATAGATATAACACACGACCGATTCACACGGTCCACGACAACAATATCGCCCATCAAAGTCGACACATGAACAGAGGTGACTAGGGACTCACGGGGCACATCACAAAAAAAACCGGCAAAATAAGAAGAAACATAGGAATATGTGGAACCAGGGTCAATTAAAGCCAAGGCATCATGGAAACAGACTGAAACAATACCTGCAATCACGGAATCTGAGGCCATAGCATCCGGCCTGGCTGGAAATACATACATACGAGCCTGACCTCCCCCTGCTTGACCTCCCCTTTTAGGACGGCCTCTGGCTGACTGACCACCACCCCTGGCTGACTGGGCGGGTGGTGAAGTGGCTGGAGCTGAAGTCGAGGGCTGGCCCCTCTGCTGAGAAGATCCACCGGTACGGCAGGGACACTGCCTCCACCCGTGCCCGAACTCTCCACACTCAAAACAACTACCTGCGGCTGGAGGTCGGGACTGATAGAAACTCCTAGCACCTGCACGACCACTGGAAGACTCTTGACTAAATGAACCCTGAACTGGAGGTGCTCGAGTTGCACTCTGAGCTGGGAGGGCACCAAAAAAAGTACATCCTGACTGAGAACCACGGGGACCCTGCCCCGAACATGCACCAGTATAAACTGGGCGGCCTGACTGAGGAGGCCTGAATGGACGGCTCCTACCTTGCTGAAACTGTCCCCTGAAGGGAGCACCACTGGAACTGCCCGAACCACGAGGCCTCTTGGCCTCCCTCTCCTCCCGCTCCTAGCGGCTAACATACTCAATATCTCGGGCTATGTCAACAACCTGCTCGAATGAAGCATCCGATACTCTCTCTCGAGTCATAAACAACCGAAGCTGATAAGAAAGACCATCTACGAACCTCCTCACCCTCTCCCTATCAGTAAAGATAATCTCAGAAGCATGCCTAGCCAACTCAGAAAATCTCATCTCGTACTGAGTGACTGATAACTCTCCCTGGCGCAGCTGCTCAAACTTCCTACGCTGCTCCTCTCTGTGGGACTGAGGAACATACTTCTCTAAAAAGATCGTGGAGAACTGCTGCCAGGTAAGAGGTGTTGAACCACCCGGTCTACGCCTCTCGAAAGACTCCCACTAAGTAAAATTAGCACTCGCAAACTGAAAGGTAACAAACGAGACCCCACTGGTCTCCAGAATACCCGAGGTGCGTAGTATCCTCTAGCACCTATCTAGAAATCCCTGAGCATCCTCGCCCTTTGTACCGCTAAAAGTAGGAGGCTGAAGTCTGCTGAATCTCTCCAACCTGCGCTGCTCGTCCTCAGGCGTAGTTGGGACCACATAATCCTGAACCGGAGCAGCTGGCTGACCTGAGCTGCTCCTGGTGCATGAATACCCTGTGCACCCTGCTCAGGTGCCCGAGCAGCTGGAGTCTAATTGCCTCCCCCGGCCTGAGCTGTGGTGGCAGAAGAAGACATGACAACGACATGAGCCAAACCGGTACATACTGACAATATCTGAGACAGGGCCTCCTGATGACCCAGAATGACCATAGGCACTGCTGGTGCCTGAGCCTGTCCCGCTGGGATACCATCGGCGGGAACCTGACCATGAGCAATAGGGGGATCCTGAGGTACTGCCCCGGCTGCTGCGCGGGCTGGCCCCCTACCTCTACCATGGCCTCGACCGCGGCCTCAACCTCTCACTGGTCTAGCCGGTGACTGGTCACCCTGATCGGTATAGCGTGTCCTCACCATCTGTGAGAGAATGAAACAACATAAGTTCAGACTTCAAGAATCAATAGATCAACACAAAAGATTTCAAGAAAGATAGAATGTTTCCTAAAAGTTCGGCAGCCTCTCGAAGATAACTACAGACGTCTCCGTACCGATCCGTAAGACTCTACTAAACCTGCTCATGACCGTTGAGTCCTATGTAACCTAGAGCTCTGATACCAAGCTGTCTTGACCCCAAATCATAATCGATCGCGATGGCTCCTATCGTGGAAGAAGGCTAGAAATCAACTTCATAAAAGCAGAGGTGTTGCGAACGCTGAACAGCTACCTGTATATCCCCACGATCCGGCTCCGCTGCGATATATGTATAAAAGCTAACGCTCGATATCTGCTCCTGAATCTACACACAGAGGTGCAGGGAGTAATGTGAGTACGCCAACTCAGTAGTAATGGAATTAAATCAAGTCTAAGTAGCAAGGAATCACATAAAAATCAATGCCATCAAGTCACAATATACACAGCCTTACTTTCCAATAGTATACATAGATATACGAAATCATCATGCCTTAGAAATCAACTTCATAAAAGTCCTTAAAACAATGCACATTATTAACAACTTGAAAACAAGATTTGGTATGCAAATGAATGTAGTAAAATCATAAGTAGCCCCTCGAGCAAAACATGTTTCATAATCAGCCCCTCGGGCATGCCTCACAATCTCTCAGCACCTCACAATCACTCAGCACCTCACAGTCACTCATGCCTCCAATCACTCAATCACTCGAACTCGGTGCGCTCACTAGGGGTGTGTACAGACTCCGAAGGGGCTCCTTCATCCTGAGCGCTATATCACTCAACACCTCACCATCACTCTTGGCCCTCGACCACACTCGGTGGAACCACTCGAAAAGCCCCTCGGGCGACGTAATAGAACGGAGTACTCGACCCGAAAACATCATTTTAATGCTCATGTAGTGTAAATCAGGCTGAGTTTCAAATAAAATAGTATGCAAAATGATGCTGAGTAAAACCATCAACAGGTAGTGAGGAAAACAACAGTAAAACACCCTTAAAGGGTCTAAACAGATCGGCACGAGGCCCCAAACACGGCTTACAACCCAAATAATTCACAAATCTTTAGAACATAAGTTAACATAAGATTTTGAGTAAATATGCGACTTATTAGTCTCCACAGAGAGGACTAGTCCAATCCAAAAATCAGGACGCGCCACATATTCGTGATCCGACATGTGCGCCATTCCAAATTTAGTGAGAAAATAATGCAGTCTGGGGTGCCATACCCTCAGGACAAGATTTAAGACCATTACTTACCTCTACCGGGCCGCGACACTAGTTCGCTATGCCTTTTCCCCTCAAATTAGCTCCCGATTGCTCCGAATCTAGCAAAACCCAGTCAACATCATCAATATATACTCATGGAACATAACCTAATCGAAAATTATCAAATTAAACAAAAATCTCGAAATTCGGCCAAGCCTGAGCCCCCGGCCCACATCTCGGAATACGAAATTTCTTACATCATTTGAACCCTCGTCCTCCCACGATTCTATACATATCAAGAACACTAAAATCGGACCACAATTTCCATTCCAAAACCTCAAAAGAAACCCCAATTCCTTCCTCCCATTTTTCCAACTTTTTTCTACCCAAATCCTTAATTTCCAAGCCTAATCTCAATAAAATAGCATAGGAACGGGATTAACAAATCAAAGAACTGACCTTTGCTGAAGAACTTGGAAATCCCCTCTCAAAACCCCCCTTCAATGGACTCCTCCTACATGCAATTTGATGAAAAACTAATAAATTTCGGGGAGGGGGTCCTTTTATACTGTTCTGCACAGTCATTCCCGCACCTGCGGACAAAATCTCGCACCTGCGACCAACCTCACGCACATATGACATCGCAGGTGTGACAAATACCTCGCACCTGTGGACCTCTCCTAAACAGATAGACTTCTCACCTTCAACCTCACCTTCCGCTCCTGCGTGATCGCACCTGCGACTCCCCTTTCGCAGGTGCGAAAACACCAGCAACCACCACAAAAGATTTTCCAAAAATTCACTCCAACTTCCCGTCAACCATCCGAATCAATCCCGAGCCCCTCGGGGCCCCAACCAAACATACCAACATATCCCATAACATCATTCAAACTTAGTCGAGCCTTCGGAACACCAAAAACAACACGAAAACACCAAATTTACATCAAATTCAAGCCTAAGAACTTTGGAACTTCTAAAATTCGCCAACTACGCCGAAACCAACCAAATCACCTCCGATTAATCTGAAATTTTGCAGACATATCAAAAATGACATTACGAACCTGTTCTAACTTTCGGAATTCCATTCCGACCTCGATAGCCTATTTTCCACTGCCGATCGGAAATCGCAAAAAACTAACTTTCGCTAATTCAAGCCTAATTCTACACCGGACATCACAAAAATATTCCGAACACACTCCTAAGTCCCAAATCACCTAACGAAGCTATTCGATCTATAAAATCTGCATTCTGAGGTTGTTTACCAATAAGTCAACTCTCAGTTTACTTTCTCAACTATTAGGTTACATTAAAAGGCTAAATGCCTCTCTCACCATAAACACTCCGGACCCAAACCAACTGATCCAACACATCAAAAACAAGATAGCGATACATAACAATGCAAAAATAGGGGAAATGGGGTAAATCTCAAGGAACGACCGGTCGGGTCGTTACAAAGGGATACCGGTTCTTTACCGTAACCCTATTCAACTGGCGATAGTCAATACACATATGCATGGACCCATCCTTATTCTTAACAAACAACACCGGTGCACCCCAAGGTGACACACTAGGCCGAATGAACCCCTTTCCAGGAGCTCCTGAAGCTTCTCCTTCAATTCCTTTAGCTCCGCTGGTGCCATACGATATGGTGGAATAGAAATAGGTTGAGTGCCTGGCACCAGTTCAATACCAAAATCAATATCCCTGTCAGGTGGCATACCAAACTGTCAGGTGGCATACCAAATTGTGGATGATGAGTGCTCTCTAAATGTGTCACCTTTTTTCCCTAATATAGTCCATCCAATTGGAAGTAAGAAAAAAAAATACTTTTCTCATGGATTCACAGTTATGTTTTAAAGCACATCGATATATAAAAAATACTTTTCTCATGGATTCACAGTTATGTTCAATACTGGAGATAAGCAATTGGAAAAGTTTATCGAGTAAGATAAATTATATATATATATATTTTATATTTGTTTATTATATAATAAAACTTGAAATATTCATGATTGCATGGAACATAAGAATTTAATTGTTAATCATAGTAGATCAAATGCAAGGGAAAGAGCGAGGAATCATAGTCGGTGTAACGACCCGGCCGGTCGTTCCATGTGGTTAGCCCCATTTCCCCCGTTTCTGATTTATCATATGTTTCTTGTGTTGGGTCGGTTGGTCCGGGTCGGAGTGGTCGTGGTGAGAACTGAGACACTTAGTCTCTTAAATTAGCTTAATAGCTGAAAAAGTCAATTGGGAGTTGACTTATTGGTAAACAACCTCAGAATGCAGATCTTATGGCTCGTATAGCTTCGTTAGGTGATTTGGAACTTAGGAGTGTGTTTGGAATGAAGTTTTGATATCCGGTGTAGAATTAGGCTTGAATTGGCGAAAGTTAGTTTTTGGCGATTTCCGGTTGGCAGTGGAAAATAGGCTATCGGGGTCGGAATGGATGTCCGAAAGTTGGAACAGGTTCGTAATGTCATTTTGGATATGTGCGCAAATTTCAGGTCAATCGGATGTGTTTTGGTTGGTTTCGGCATCATTGGCGAAATTTAGAAATTTCAAAGTTCATAGGCTTGAATTTGATGTAATTTTGGTGTTTTTGTGTTGTGTTTGGTGTTTCGAAGGCTCGAATAAGTTTGAATGATGTTATGGGGTGTGTTGGTAGGATTGGTTGAGGTCCCGGGGGCCTCGGGTGTGTTTCGGATGCTCAAACAGGCACTTTTGGTCTTTGGGAGATTGCTGGTTTTCTGGTGTTTTAGTAGCAGTGGCTTCTTCACTGCGATCGTGTGAGTTCACCCGCGATCGCGTAGGGTAAAGTTTGAGGCAGTCATATTTGTTCTATGCGATCACATAAGGAGGTTTGCGATCGCATAGGTTGGGCAACCAGAGCAGTGCGGTCGCATGGTATATTGTGTGATCGCGTAGAAGAAAATGGGGGCGCGTGAGGTTGTTGCAATTGTTCTTCGCACCGCGTGAATGGGTACGCGATCACATAGGTCAGGGAGTCAAAGCTTCGCGATCGCATGTGGAATGGTGCGATCGCAATGGGTAAAATTTGGAGACAGTTAGTTTGTTCTTCGCAATCGCGTGGGTCGTCCCGTGATCGCAGTGAGTTAATGTTTAGTGCTGGGCAGAATGTTTTAAAAGGCCATTTATCCAAGTTTAGTCCATTTTTCCTCCATTGTTTAATGAGTTGGGAGCTCTTTGAGACGGTTTCAAGAGGAAATCGAAGGGAATCACTCGGAGGTAAGATTTTCGACTTCATAACTTGATTCTATGTCGTTTTCTAAGTAATTAAACTGGAAATTTGTTGAATTTAAACCCAAACTTTGGGGAGATTAGGTGCATGAGAATTGGAAAAATCTTTTGATGATTTGAGTGGGCAATTGCGGTCCGATTTTAGTGTTCTTGGTATGTATATAATCGTGGGAGGACGAGGATTCTAGTGATATAAATTCTATCGAATTTGGGCCCAGGGCCCAGGGCCCGGGGCTCGGGTTTGGCCGAATTTCGAGAATTGTTAAATTGATAGTTTTCAATTGGGGTTTTCCCCTTTAGTGTATATTGATGATGTTAATATGGTTTTGGTTAGATTCAGAGCAATCGGGAGCCGACATGAGGGGCAAGAGCATCGCAAATTAGTATTGTGGCCCGGTAGAGGTAAGTAATTCCTATAAATCTTGTTCTGAGGTTATGAAACCCCAGACTTTATATTTCTCACTGTTTTTAGAACGGCGCACATGTCGGATGACGAGTATGTGGCGCACACTGATTTTTGGATTGGACTTGGTCCTTTCCGCGACAACTATTAAGTTGCGTATTTTTACTCTAAATCATATTTTAAATTGTGTTCTAAAACTATTGATATATTTGGGCTATAAGCCATGTTTGGGGCCTCGTGCCGACTTGTTTAGATCCCTTAGGGGCTTTTTAATGCTATTTTCTCACTGTTGATTTAAGATTTACACTCAATCATGTTATGTTTAACTGATTACAAAACTCAGCCTTATTTACACTATTTTGAGATATAAAATGATGCTTTTGGGTCGAGTACCCCGTTTTACAAATATGCCCGAGGGGCTTTTGTGAGTTTCTGACGGAGTGAGGTCGGGGGCCTGATTGTGAGGATATGATACGCCACGAGGTGGCTTGATGTTAGCGCTTGGGCTGAAGGAACCCCTTCGGAGTCTGTACACACCCCCAGTGAGCACAGCTACCTACTGAGTGCGAGTGCCGAGTGCCGAATGACGAGTGACTGGGAGGCATGAGTGACAGTGAGGTTTCCCGAGGGGCTGATACTGAGTGGCTGTGAGGTATGTTGAGTGATGTTCTGCCCGAGGGGCGATTTATGATTCATGTTTTGCCCGAGGGGCTATTTACGACTTATTTCATTTTACACTAAAATTCTTCAGGTACTTTTATTTATGAAATTGTTGGAAAACACATTTTTCAAAGGATTTTACTGAAGTTGGCTTTTAAGGCATGTTGATTTCATATATATATATATATATATATATATATATAACTTGGTTTATTCTAATTTGAATGTAAGTTATAGTAGTATTTTTTTAGTATAATTTAAACTTTTGTGTAAATAGTGAGTTTTCTTATTCATATAGTTCCTTTAAGTTTAAAAGGGAGTTGGTTGATATATATATATATATATATATATATATATGTATATATATATATATATATGTATATATATGTGTGTGTGTGTGTGTGTTTTATCTTCTTTATTAAAAAAAGAGTTAGGAAACATTAAATTAAAAAAAAAACGAAAAAGGTTTATTTTTTAAAAAAAAATAAAAATTAAAAAAAGAAAAAGATAACAAAATATGATCTCAAGTTCCCCATTTTCTCCACTCTCCCTCACCACTCACTCACGTCCCAATCCCCACTTCCTCACTTTCTTCACATAAGTTACAGAGCAAATACACATTATATATAATGGGTACTTGTATGTGAAAAAGGGGGAGAGAAAAAAGAAATACACAAAAAAATATCTGAAAAAAAGGAAACGGCGGACACTCCCCTGCCTCATTACCTTTCTTCCTCACCCGTCTCCCATCGCAAAATCCTCTTCACATCTCCCTTCAAAGACAAAACCTCCGTTCAAATTCCAATCGATCACAAAAACTCACATATCTTACCTCTGAAAAAACAAAAACTAATAAAACCCCCATAAATTCCAATTTCCGGCATCCAGAACTGAAGAAGAAAAACGCAAAGTACCAAAAAAAGGATTTAAAAGACTTTCTGATATTGGTTGTGCTTATTTGGAGAATCTATGGGATCTTCTATTGTTTCTGGACGAAAGTCTACTCCGACTTTACTGTGCTGTTGTCGTGTCTGCTGTATTTTGTTGATTTTCTACTTTGCTGGGTTCCAATTTTTCTTCAGCTACAATTTATTCGGCAAAATCAGTTAAAGCAAATAGGTACACTCTTTATTTCTGTATTTGTTCTCTGATTTATAATGAAATGATAAAGAAAGAGGCAAATGACTGTTTAGTTGAAATTGTTTTGTTTAGGAGTTTGTTGATTATTGAATCCCTGTAATTTGTCCCAGATTCAGCCAATGTCAAAACAAGTAGAAATTCTACATTTATGAAGAATTGTTGTAACAATGTCATAAAATGGTACATACTGGCGGCTTTTTACTTTGTGTGTACCAATATTTTTGTAACTTCCAAAAACCAAGATTTTTAGTAGCTACGTGGTCTGGAAATGTCATTGATATTTAAAAAAATAAATAAATAAATATGTATATATATGAAATACAAGACAAAAGAGGAAGGTGCACAATATGATATGTTTCAATCATATGGAATGAAAAGTTTGAACACATATAGAGTTAATGGCCAATTGTTTCATGGAAAGTTTGTTTGTTTAAATGATTAAAGTGTTTCATGTGGTATCTTTGTATTTCTTTTAGTAATATTAAGATACATTACTTTTAGTGCTAGTTAGCATTTATGTTAGTTTATTTATTGTGATGTAACTGAGATTTGCAGAATTTTAAGAAATGTTTGATTATGTTTGGAGTAATTTGAGGCTTCTCATATGTCACAATTATATTCATAAGCTCTTGACCTGCAACGATCACAAATTAGCTTTAGGAAAATAATTCATATATATTCGTAGAAATGCTTTTAGGAACGGTATTTAAACTACTATCGGGATTGCGTATATGTTCGCATAATGTGATCCCGATTTTAAAATAAATCCAAAGTATGCGTTCGCGCGACTTTGACTATTTTTTTTTAAAAACCAAATGTCGTAAATTTTATACACACATGCGTGACATGCATTTTTGACAGACCAAATTAAACGAGTATATGTACGCGTAACTCGCATTAAGATAATCCTTTGAATACAAATAAATGAAGAATAAAAGCGGTAAAGAATATAAAAATGCACATAGGTATAAAAGCAGTAATTAAACAATTTAGGCCAAGTTTAATCATTAAGCGACCGTGCTAGAACCACAGAATTCAGGAGTGCCTAACACCTTCTCCCGGGTTAACAAAATTCCTTACCCGAATTTCTGGTTCGCAGACAATTTAACAGAGTCAAAATTCCTCGGTTTTGGAATTTTTACAAATAGATGGTGTCCGGAACACCGTAAGAAATCTGGGTGGCGACTCTGAAAAATAAAATAAATCCCAAAAATCGAATAATGTCATTTAAAGTGGAAAAACTCCCTTATTACCCTTACCGGGTGAAAAAGGAGGTGTGACACACATTAAAACTCATTTTCAAAAACCTTTATATTTTTCAGAAAACAATTTTCTTCAAAAATTCATTTCTCGGACTTGGCACCTCAGAATTCGATTTCGGGCTTACACCCAAGTCCCATATTTTCCTACGGACTCTCCGCGACCGTCAAATCACGGGTCCGAGTCCGTTTACCAAAAATGTTGACTAAAGTCAACTTTATTCAAATTTCAACACAAAATATCATTTTTATCAATTTTTCACATAAAGGCTTCCCGGCTACATGCCCGGGCTGCGCACGCAAATCAAGGTGAGATATAAGGAGGTTTTTACGGCCTCCGAACACAAATTTAGATAATATTATACGGGATGACCTTTTGGGTCATCACACACGTACCTCGGGAACAAAACATCGAGGTCGATGCCCTTGCAAACCTGGGGTAATCGGTCGAAGATGACAAACTTTTCTCGGGGACTGTTGTACAACTCTCGAGATAAGTGATCAAAGAAGGCCACATCGAATTAAAATCTAC
>ML428422.1:0-13439 GCA_005239525.1 Nicotiana knightiana
AGGAGACTTCTATTTCAATTGGAAAACACTTAAACCCGTCAAAACTCGATTTCTGACCGACTGAGGACCCTGTTGTTTGGGCCCAAACGCCTGGCTAACGCCATTAATCCCCATTGTTTTCTTTAGTTTAATTATCAAAAATGGGGGAAACACCATGGGAACTTGATGAAACTTCCCGAAACCGAAATTCTGAGAATTTAAGGGGTTTTTGGCACCGGATTTCGATGTTTCTGGTCGAGTGAGTTCGTGAGTGAATGGGTGTCTGGAAAATATAACTTGTACCCGATTTCGATACTTGGGCCCGAGGAACGTTTTGGTCAAAATTCCTAATTTCGCGTGTTAGCTTCAAATTTATTAGTTATTTTGATTTCTTGAAATGATAAATACATTATGCAATCGAATTGAATAGATTTGGGCCACCCGGAGTTGGATACTCGTGGCAAGAGCGTGATTATTGGTTGATTAGCACAGTCGAGGTAAGTGGCTTGCCTAACTCTGTGTTGGGAAATTCTCTTAGGCATTTATAACTGATTTTTGACATAAAAACCCCGTGTACGTGAGGTGACGAGTACGTGTACGGGGTATTCTCACTAAATCCATTGTTTCCTTTTATGATATACTTCATCTTCAATTCCTATTACTTATGTTATTGGTTTAACTGAGTAGCGGCTTAAGATTCTATCAAGTCCAAAGATTTTACCTGATTTTCCACTCGTTACTATTATTTGAAACTGGGTTAAGTACCTTTCCTCTATATTTGCCAACTGTTTGCCAAACTTTTGAATTACGCTATATTTGATATACATCTCACATTACATATTTACATTGGGACTGCGGGCTATGACCTGCGACTTTCCCGTGCATTGTATTGCATTTTTACATAGGGACTACGGGCTATGACCTAAGACTTTCCCTTGTATTGTATTGCATATTTACATTGGGACTGCGGGCTACGACCTGAGACTTTCCCTTGCATTGCATTGCATATTTACATTGGGACTGCGGGCTACGACCTGAGACTTTCCCTTGCATTGCATTGCATATTTATATTGGGACTGCAGGCTATGACTTGAAACTTTCCCTCGCATTGCATTGCATATTTAGATTGGGACTGCGGGTCGAGATCTGGGACTTTCCCTTGTATTGCATTGTACGACTATCTACTGATTTATATGCTGTGCAGAACTGAGATTTACTACTTCATTCTTTCCGGTTCACTTTACTTCGTGTTAATTATTACTGTTTTACTTATCTGTTAATTATATCTGTTTATTTTTGGAAACTCAGTAGAGCCGTAACCTGACCTCGTCACTACTTGACTGGGGTTAGGCTTGGCACTTACTGGGTACCGAATGTGGAGTACTCACGTCCTTCTGCGCATGTTTTCTCATGTGCAGACCCAGGTTCCAGCGCACTGTTCTGGAGTCAGTAGAGTAGCAGATCTTCGGGAGACTTTGAGGTAATTTTGTAGTGTCCGCAGAGCTTCTGAGTCCCCCCTCCTATCTTAGCATAGTTATAGTTCGTATATGAGACTACACTTTCATTTCTTGTTTGTATATTGAACCATAGAGTTTAGCTCGTGATGTTGGTGACATTCCGGGTTTTGGGAAGTACAAACTGTATATGCTGAGTAGCTACCTTATATCTAGTTGATATCCTTTTTGTCTTTATTTTATTGATTCTGTTGTTTTCCGCATATTTCTAGGCTTACCTAGTCATAGAGACTAGGTGCCTTCACGTTACCTTTCGGAGGGTAAATTGGGTCGTGACAAATGTTAATACCAGTGTGTGATAGATACTTTCTACAAGGCAGTCTATTTTGGAGATAGAGCCATAAAAAAAATTTATCTTGTTAGGGCACGATAATGACCAAATCCAGTTGTACTCTAATTGATTTGTATCTGCAGGTTCGATTAGATTATAGAAACTTTTGCCTGTGAAGGTTCCTTTAGAAGTAAAGGACCATATAGGAATATCATTTTGAGGACCTTTAGAACGAATTCTAATATTAAGAAAGTGTTGTTTCATGTCCTGAGGAATTACTATTGATAGTTTTGTGAGATCCCAATTCTTTTTTGAGTAGATATCTCTGATTTTTAGATTATAAATATCAGGCGTAATGGGTCCCTCTATTGAACTTCTAAGGTTTTTGGTATTTGGTATCCATTTGGTATCCCAAATATTGAGATTAGATTTAAGATGAGGAGACCAAGTGAGTCCTTGGTTGCATAATTCCCATCCTTTTGTGATGCCTTTCCATATAAAGGATATGTTAATTTTGAGCAGTTTCCCCCATATTTTGTGATAATAAGTTTTTCCCAGGGGGTGGTAGCTTGGGTAAGAAGTCTCCAAACTAAACTAGCAAGATTGGTCATATTTTTGTTATAAGCACTATGGATACCAAGCCCTCCTGATCTCTTTGGTTGGCAAACTTTAGTCCATTTGACTAAATACATTTTTCTTTTATTCTCATTGGTACCCCTGATAAAGTCTCTCTGGATTTTGTCAATACTATTTAGGATTTTTTTGGGTAACATAGCAAATTTCATGTAATAGTTGAGAATAGAGTTGAGAAAATATTGGGCTAGAGTGATTCGACCAGCTATATTAATAAATCTCATCTTCCAAGAGGCAAGTCTTGATCTCATCTTATCAATTATAAACTAGTAATCTTTTGGTTTTGGAGTTTTTGTGTGGATATGAAAATCTAAGTAAGTATCAAAGTGATCACTTTTTTGACACCTAGTGTATTAAGGACAGTCTTAATGATACCAGGGCTGCAATTATGAGAGAAGAGAATTTTGGACTTGGAGTGGTTTATGCTTTGGCCTGATGGGGAGAAAAATAGATCAAGGGTTGATTTGATGGTAAGGCATGATTTCTCGTTTCCCTTGGTCATTAAGGTTAGGTCATCTGCGAAAAACAAATGGGAAAAATTAGGGTTTTTCCTTCCTATGGTAATTGTATCCCATTTACAAACATCTATCTGGTATTCAATACATCTAGATAGTAATTCTAGACAAAAGATAAAGATATAGGGGGATAGGGGGTCTCCCTGTCTAATTCCTCTGCTAGGTTCAAAAAAAAGTAGTGGTGGAGCCATATACTAGAATTGCTATAGAGCTTGATGAGATACAATTCATAAGGAGATTGGTGAATTTTGGAGGAAAATTGAAGAATCTAAGGGCACGCTATACAAAGGACCATTCAATGCGGTCGAAAGCTTTTTCCAAATCTATTCATACAATCATGTGGCCATGCCTGCCTTTGATCTTTCTTAGGTTAGTAACTAATTCTTGAATTATAATAGCATTATCCGCAACTCTTCTATTTTTCATAAAGCTTGCTTGGAATGGGCTAATAATATTATCTAGGAAAGGTTTTAGCCAATTTTCTAAGATTTTAGTAATAGTTTTGTATATGGTATTACACACGCCAATAGGATGAAAGTTTTTTATGCTATTAGCATTTGGCACTTTAGGTATCAAACAAATATAAGTTCTATTCATTCCTTAGGGATCGCTTAAGTATTGAAGATATCGTGGCAAAGATTAGTGACTGATTGTCCTATGAGACTCCAATACTTCTGATAGAAAAAGGGGTGTAGTCCATCCGGACCAGGAGCTTTGAAAGGCTTAAAGGAGAAAATTGCTTTCTTTACTTCAATGTCTAATAGAGGAGCATCTAGAGAGCTAAGGTCAATAGAAGTGCTACTAGAGTTAGATACATTTATGTCTTTCCAGTTGGTACGCACATGAGAAATAGTAAAAATATTTGAGAAATAATCAGAAACATGTTTAGTGATTAAAAGGTGGTCGTTAATCCAATTTCCCTCCTCATCCTTAAAAAATATAATCTTGTTTTTCCTTCGTCTATTGGAGGCTGATATGTGGAAAAATTTGGTATTCGCATCTCCATCATTTAACCACATGATGCTAGATCTAAGTTTTCAATATTCCTCTTCTATATTTAGAAAGTCATTATAATCTTTTTTAAGGGAAATCTTTAGATTTTGAAGGAAAATACTACTCGTATAATTCTTTGAGTTTTGGATGCCATGGAGTCTTGCTAGAATCTTCCTTTTCTTTCCTATTATGTCTCCAAAGGTCCTATTGTTCCAAGATTTGACACTATTAAGGAAAGAGTTTCTAGCCCTAAGATAGTCATTATCTAATCAGTTAGCCTTTACAAGGTTGTAAAAATCGGGGTGTTTGCACCAATAGGTCTCAAGCCGGAAAGGTTGAGCATGATGTTTTCTACTTCTAGGGATTAGTTCAATAAGCAACGGATTATGGTCAGAGTGAGTCTTGGGTAAGTGTATTACGGAATAGTTAGGGAAAAGGTCACACCATTTTTCGTTTCCTAAGACTTTGTCCAATCTTTCCATAATTAAACCTCTATTTTTATGTCTATGATTTGACCAACTGAATTTGAAACCTTTATATCCTAAATCCATGAGATTACACTTAGAAATTTTTGAAAGGAGAAAGTCTGTTCTATTATTGTTAATAGGTCTACCACCATGTTTTTAATTTGCCCCTAGTATATCATTAAAATCTCCTCCAACCAACCAAGGACCATTATAGCTATTAGATATGCATTCAAGGTTATCCCACAAGGTATTCCTAACCTGATAATTAGTACTAGCATAAATAGATGTAAAAGACCAAGTTTTTTGAATGTGTAATACCTCAATAGTAGCGTGGATTTCCTGGTTCCTACGAGTGAAATTTTGAAATGTCACCACCTCATGATTCCACATGAAGACCATTCCAACTGACTGCCCCTCAGTAGGAACTTCGATTAGTTCAGTAAAACCAAAGTCTTCAAGCCAATTTTCGTGATTAATCAACCTAGTCTCCAGTAGGGCAACCATGCATGGGCGATGGGTATCGATCATTTCCCTGAAGTTTCTTCGAAATTTATCATTATTACTCCCCCCGTATGTTCCAAATGATAATATTAGTTGGATGATTCATCGGACGAGTTTGGTTTGTGTTCACTTCTTCCCCATTCTCCCTCACTCCCCCTAAAAAAATAGGGTTCCTTCTTAGGGATGGCACCAATATCATGGCCCTGTTTCCCACAGTTGGGTCTTGTTGTGGCCTTATGTACATCGAGCACTTTTAGAGTGTTAGGGGACAATTGAGTATGTGCCTCTTCTCCTGCATCTTCATGAATAGAAACACCTTTACCCCGTCTAGATTTGAGAACTCTAGGACTCGCTCTAAGGCTAGGTTTAGGGGTTGCTCTATTTCTTCCTCCATTACTGCTTCTGCCTAGACTTGTTCTTGAATTGCATGTGGTTGAGGTGGTGCTGCATGTGGGTTTTCTTGGTTGACAGGTTGTTCCTGTGGTTGTGGATAGACTTCCCAAGGCATGAAAATGGGATTTAGTTGTGTCATCATCTTTGATGGAAAGAAGGGAAGATTCGGGAGAATGTTTTGTGGTTGAAAAGTGTTGAAGTGAGGTGGCATGTTCCGTTGGTGGATCATTGTTTGGACTAGGTTGGGGTTCATTAAAAGAGATAGAGGGTGCAGAATGTTGTTGAGCCATATTTGATTCAGGTAATTGCTCATTGCTAGGCCCATTCCCTCGATATTAGTTGAGCTAAATATTGTGTGTTGTAAAGGACCACTATTTCCTCCTAGCCATTCACTTGGATGGTGAATGATATTGCATGCCCCATTAATCCCATTTCCATCCACGATAGTGGTTGGTAATCTTGTGCTTGGGGAGGTTGGACATAAATCACTTTGGGTTCTACTCGTTGTGGGGGTGCATGGTGTGGATTTTCCATCGTTTGGTTTGAGAGTTGTCTGCTTATGGAGATTAGTCTGTTTCTCCTTCTCATAGAAGATGAGACTCTTGGCATTTTGTGTGGATTGTTTAATATTTAAAGAGTTTCCAATAGGCGTGGAGATGAGGCTATCAAAGTGGGGGATGGGATTGGTGGTAGTTTTAATGATTGGGGGGCTCCTGCAAGGTCTCTTAATGGTTGCCTTTCAGATTTATAGGGTGGATATGGAAGGATTTGATATCCTTTCCGTGATCTATGTTAGTATCCATTTGGAGGTCGTTTTGTTCCTTTGATGCCATGTGATTGTCATTCTCTGGATGTTCAGAGTTCTCAATCTTTAGAGAAAAATTATTGCTTGTAAGATCAGTTTTAGGGGGATTTGTAGTTTATTAATTATTAGGATTAGTAGCTTGTTGGGTAGGATTAGTAGTCTTATTAGGATCAATAATGTGTTTGTTAATATCTATATGCATTCCACTATTTTTATTAGTGGAGGGAATAGGCACGTAAGAGTCATGCATTTCCACGTTACTAACTATTGCGTCCAAGTGGCTAATTGCATGAGAAGAATTAGGATTATTAACTTTTTTATTAATTTTAATAGCGCCAAAACCATGTGCTCCTCCTCTAGTATGGTGAAGTGGTTTTGTGTTGGGAGAGTGGTTTTGTCCATAATCTTTTTGGTGGCAGTTTTCCTGGGGTCCTTAGTCTTGTATTGAAGAATTTGAGTATCAATGTACTTACCTGTGGCATTGTAAAGGTTTCATAGATACCTGGACTTTGAAGCATCTCCTTAGGAGCATGGATACTTGCTGTATTTTTTTTCACATTATTTTTCTTGCCTCTATTAAAGGGGACAGTTTGCCATTCTCCCTCTTGGTTCTCCTCATATTGCTTTGTTGTAGTGGTGTTTGGACTGGAGGCTTCTTTAGGGATTTGTTTCCTATTCTTGCATGCAGTAGAGGGGTGACCCAATCTACCGCAATTCAGACATAGAAGGTTTTCTCCCTCATAGTGGATATGCTGGTTGTGGGTGCCAATGAAGATGAAAGGTTGAACTGGCGTCTCTAATGGAATTTTCACACAGAGTCTGGCATAACGGCCTCTCATTGTTGAAGATGTACAAACGTCAATTTTCAGTAGACGGCCAATGGAGTTACAAATTTTTTGTAGTATTTTGCTATCATAGAATTCGGTAGATAATTGTGGCAATCTAACCCATATATCAGAGGTTGTTAGTTTTTTTTTTTGTAGCCACAAAATTAGGTTTCCATCTGATCACAGAGAGGTAATACCCATTTACAAACCAAGGGCCTTGATGGAATGCTTTATCCATGTTTTCCTTTTTTTTTGAATTTAATGATGAAATAGTCTTCCCCTAGATCAATTAAGGAGAAGGTTTCTGTTGGTCTCCAGAGCTCTTGGGTTTTCCTTTTCAAATATTGGTGCATCATACGTTTACCAAATAATTTGATAATAATTGAGCATTGCCAAGGTTCATAGATTCTATGTTTATCCTCCTCCGTAAGAGTGATCCATTTAATACCGTGTGTGGGATATTGTAAAGGTCTTGTCATTACTGCTCCTTCTTTTTAAAAAACTTCTGACATCTCTAGGTTGCATTGATTAATATTTGGGGTGAAAACCATGCTGTTCGAAGATGTGACCATATTCCTGTAGGACGTTTTGGCTTTTTCACTTTTATGTCTTGATGTAGATTTTGGGATTTTGTCAGATGGTTTTGGTGGAATTGTGGAGTGGAATTCATATGTTGAGGGTCCATTCAAAGAATCTGGAATTGGAGAGGATTTTTCTCCTTCCTATACAGTACCCACTGTGCCGTCTGTTCTTCTAACTATTTTTAACCAAAAGTTTGATAGAAGCACCTTTCCTATCGTTAGCCTCTCTTAGTAAGACCACTAAAAAACAATAATGTCAACAAAACTTACTCCTAAAAGTTTTTTTTCCGTCCCAATGGCATTGTATGTCCCAATGTTTTGAACTTAATTACCTAAATATTTTAGGCAAAAAGAAATAAGGGAAGAGATACTCATGATTATTCAAGCTATTACAGTGAACTATATTGGACATTAAGATACTGCAATATGTTTAGCTTAATCTCGTTCTCTTACCCTTCAATTTTTTTATTCTTCAAGAATTTTCGTAAAGTTGTTCTAAAAACGAGAATGGATATATTGGTCAAAATATGTTCAAGTTAATATTTTTCTTAAAAGATAGTCGAAGAAAAGAATTAGCTCCACCAAAGTTCGAATTTAGGAATTCAATGTACCAAGACATAATCCCTAGTTCGACGTATTTTTAAGAAAAAAAAATATTGTATTGCCGCTCCCAAAATAATAATCGAAAAATATATATATCTTTTTATATATCTTTTGTGTATATATACATTCTATATGTTATATACAAAAATTATACAAATTTTATGCACTTTTTCTACTATCGAATGTAAATAATTTTTGGCACGGGCTAAAAGTGATAATACCCCATATATCGTTCTCATTTTGTATACTGTCGAAACCAGGTAAGCCTGATTTCGTGAGGTCGAAGAGCCACCCCGAGCCCGAGATCGAACTAGGTCAAGTGAGATCAATAGATCGAGCTCAAACCCGACGATGGAGTACAAGGCTCGAGGAACGAAGCACATGATACTAGGGTCGAGCATGGCTTACCTCGAAATAGTGCCGTTATGAGTTTATAACAGAATGGGCGAGATTCCCGCAATGGCACAAAGCTCAAGGCGTAAATCCCGGAACAGATTTGTACGAATTCGTACAAGGCGGTTAGACAACTGTACAAATTAGATTCCTTTCTAGAAATAGAAATGTACCTTATTTGGGATTCCCCTATTGTATAAAGGGGAGCCCATTTATTTGTAAACATCATCAATCATTGGCAAAGAATATACACTCTTACTTTTATGCTCATCAAAATTGTTCTTCAGCTTTATAATATTCTCTTTACTTTACTTTACTGTTCATCTGAGTCCATCTGGAGGTTATCTTGGCACAAGGTCGAGGCCTGCTGATACGTTGGTTTGATCTATCTTGCTCACTTAACTCATATATTTATCTTATTGTTCTTCAACTAGTATTGGACTAAATCACATATCTTTAAGACCTTATTATAATTTTAATTGATACTCAAATTTCAGGCTAAACAGTTTGGCGCCCACCGTGGGGCTAAAGATAATAGTGATTATTCCAGTGCTGATTTTCATAACACGCGTTATTTTCACACTTGTTTCTTGTCAAAGATTCTTTGTTTTCAGGTTGAAATATGTCAAACTCGCAAAACACACCCGTACACGGCAATGATGGTCTCTGATTTCATGGGGAAAATGATAATGTAGTTGCTTCAGGGGCCAGTTTACCACCGCTTAATCCCGGGGTAGTGCCAATTGCAGAGCCAGTCGATATTGGTTCGCGCATCTCTCTGAATGCAGACTTGGGTGCGTACATCGGAGGAAGTACATGCAGGGAGGTCCGACCTATTGGTCAAGGAACACAGGGTCTAGGATATGGGGGAGTTATCCTCCAAGTGATCTTCGAAATGCTACAAGCTCAACAGATTGCTATCGCTTGGCTTCAAAGTCAACAAAAAACTCCGAGTGTGGTCGAGCCAGAAACCACTCACCGTATTGAACCGGTGCCAGAAAGATCAAATGGCAATGGATCGGTGAATGACCCTTCAATCATGAAGATGCTCGAAGAGCTCACCAAAAGGACCAAATCAGGAGAAAAGAGGATCGAAAATAATGATAAAAAGGTGGAGACGTACAACTCCCGAGTTGATCAAATACCAGGGGCCCCTCCGATCTTAAAAGGTTTGGATTCCAAAAAGTTCGTGCAAAAACCTTTTCCCCCGAGTTTGGCCCCAAAGCCTATTCCAAAGAAGTTCCGCATGTTGGATATTCCTAAATACAATGGGACCACCGATCCTAACGAGCACATCACTACATACACATGCAGTATAAAGGGAAATGATTTAGAGGACGATGAGATCGAGTCTGTTTTGCTGAAAACATTTGGGAAAACTTTATCTAAGGGAGCAATGGTTTGGTATCACAACTTTCCCCCGAACTCTATCAATTCATTCGCCATGTTGGCAGATTCATTTGTAAAGGAACACACTAGTGCTATAAAGGTTGCAACTAGAAAATCAGCTATTTTCAAGATTAAACAAATGGATAGCAAAATGTTGAGGGAGTTCGTGTCCCGGTTTCAGATGGAACAAATGGAGTTACTGCCAGTCTCCGATGATTGGGACATTCAAGCTTTCACACAAGGGGTGAATGAGCAAAGTTCGATAGCATCACGGCAGTTGAAGCAAAATCTGGTTCAATACCCTGCTGTTACATGGGCGGACGTGCACAATCACTATCAATCAAAGATCAGGGTCGAGGATGACCATTTGGGAGCCCCCTCGGGGTCAGTTCACCCAAACAGTTTAGCAGTAACGGCTTCGAGGGATATCGACAGAGAACCGAGGTCAAATAGAGAAAGGTACCAGCCATATGTCTCGGATCGAAGAAGCAGCAGTTCAGGAAGCAATCCCCCTGATATGATCGAAGAAACGATCGGGTGCAAAATTCTCAGGGACTCATGAGTAAGAATGTATTTGACAAGTACACCGATCCAGCGGAAACACCTCGATTATCGGAGTATAACTTCAGTGTCGATGCCTCGGGTATCGTCTCGGCCATTGGAAGGATTAAAGATACCAGGTGGCCCAGGCCTATGCAAACTGACCGTTCTCAAAAGAAATCCTAACTTGATGTGTAAATATCATGGTACACATGGCTACATGACCGAGGACTGCAGACAGTTGAGAGAAGAGGTAGCTCGGTTGTTCAACGAAGGACACCTTCGAGAATTCTTCAGTGACAGGGCCAAAAATCACTTCAGAGAAAGAGACGCCAATAGAAAGAATGAGCAAGAAGAACCCCAACATATCATCCACATGATCGTTGGTGGGGTCGACATCCCACATGTACCTGTTTTCAAACTCACCAAAGTGTCGATTACAAGAGAGAAACGGACCCGAGATTATATGCCCGAAGGCGCCCTTACATTCAACGATAAGGAAATATAAGGCCTATCTCAGTCGTACAACGACGCCCTGGTAATTTATATTTTACTAAATAAAATTCAAGTTAAACGTGTTCTTGTGGATCTAGGTAGCTCGGCCAACATAATCAGGTCGAGGGTCATAGAGAAGCTCGGGCTGCTAGATCAAATCGTACCAGCATCTCGAGTCTTAAACGGCTTTAACATGGTTAGTTAAACAATGAAGGGAGAGATTATCCTGCCCGTGAATGTGGCCGGGACCATCCACAACATGAGGGCGGTACTATTGACTCTTCACCAGATGATGAAGTTTCCAACAAAAGACGGTGTGAAAACAATTTAAGGGGAGCAGCACACAGTAAAAGAGATGTTTGAAGTTCATAATTTGACACTAGCGCCAACATCTTCGACCTCGAAAAAATCGAACATTAAAGACAAGAAGATAGATAAATAGCAATCACAGTCCGTAGCCTCGACTGAATCCGAGGAACAAGTACTCGAGGACGAAGAAGAAGATTTCCTTATCCCTCAAGCTTTCATCACTCCCGAGGAATCAGATGCAACGAAGTCCACGATCGAGGAACTAGAGCAGGTGATATTGATCAAACATCTACCAAAATGAAAGGTATACTTGGGAACGGGATTAACCCCCGAACTTAGGGAAAAATCATTCAATTCCTTATCAATAAAATGGATTGTTTTGCGTGGTCCCATTTAGACATGAAAGGAATTCCACCGGAGATAACAACACATCGGCTAAGTCTCAACCCCAGGTTTAAACCAATGAAGCAAAAGAGTAGACCGCAGTCCGAGGTAAAAATGTGTTCATAAAGGACGAGGTAACTAAACTTCTCAAAATATGATCCATTAGGGAAGTAAAATATCCCGAGTGGTTAGCCAATGGGGTCGTAGTTCCTATAAAAGGAAACAAGCTTAGAATGTGCGTATATTATAAAGATTTGAACAAGTCATTCCCTAAAGACTTCTTTCCACTGCCTAACATCGATCGTATGATCAACGCCACGGCCGGCCACGATATCCTTACTTTTCTTGATGCCTACTCTGGGTACAACCAAATTCAAATGAACCCGGAGGACCAGAAAAAGACTTCATTTATCACTAAGTATGGAACATATTGTTACAATGTAATGCCCTTTGGGCTAAGAAACGTGGGAGCTACATACTAATGCCTAGTAAACAAAATGTTCGAGCAACAGATAGGTAAATCAATGGAAGTTTACATTGACGACATGCTAGTTAAGTCCCCGCGTGCAAAGGACCATTTGATTCATTTGCAGGCAACATTCGAGGTTCTAAGAAAATACAACATGAAACTCAACCCTGAGAAATGTGCTTTCAGATTCGGCTCGGGCAAGTTCCTATGTTTCATGGTATCAAATAGGGGGATCGAGATCAACCCCGACAAAATTAAAGCCATCGAAGAAATCACCGTCGTGGACAATGTGAAGGACGTACAACGGCTAACCGGACGAATAGCTGCTTTAGGACGATTTGTCTCGAGGTCATCGGATCGGAGTCATAGATTCTTCTCTTTTCTCAAAAAGAAGAATGATTTCGCATGGACTCCAGAATATCAGCAAACGTTGAAGGAACTAAAGCGGTACCTATTGAGCCCACCTCTGTTTCACACTCCGAAGGCGGACGAGAAACTATACTTATGCTTGGCCGTGTCCGAGGTAGAGGTAAGTGGCGTGCTAGTTCGAGAAGAGAAAGGTACACAATTCCCTGTTTATTATGTAACTCGAACCTTAGGAGATGCTGAAACCAGGTATCCGCATTTAGAGAAGTTAGCACTTGCATTAGTAAGTGCATCTAGAAAATTGAAGCCATATTTCCAATGTCACCCTATATGTGTGTTAACTACTTATCCACTTCGAAATGTTTTGTACAAGCCCGAGTTGTCGGGTCGATTGGCTAAATGGGCCATCGAGCTCGGTAGGTATGATATTGAATATCAACCCTGAACAACTATCAAGTCTCAAATTCTAGCAGACTTCGTGGCTGATTTTAATGCTACCCTTGTACCCGAAGTAGAAAAGGAACTTCTACTAAAGTCAGGTACATCATCAGGTGTGTGGACCCTCTTCACAAATGGTGCCTCGAATATGAAAGGGTCCGGGCTCAGCATTATTTTGAGACCACCTACGGATAGCACTATTAGACAATATATCAAAACTTCTAGATTAACTAACAATGAGGCCGAGTACGAGGCCATGATTACAATTCTCGAATTAGCCAAAAGCCTGGGAGCAGAGGTCATCGAGGCCAAATGTGATTCTCTGTTGGTGGTGAACCAAGTGAACAAAAGTTTTGAGGTTTGAGATGATAGGTGTGAACAACTAATATTTTACCACACCGAAAATTTTAGTGTAAATATTTTTTTTTTAGGTCTAATCTTGATACTTAAATTTTTTATCTTACTCTTCATAGGTTTTATTAAGAAAATTAAAAACTACAAAAATATTCACAATCTTAGAATATAAGATTTGGTCATATGTTTAAATAGAAAGAGATTTATATATATATATATA